>JAQNDB010004624.1:0-23033 GCA_029204045.2 Tillandsia leiboldiana
TATCATCATCATATTTGATGTTAATATAAGAAAAAGAAGAGTAAGATTAAGGAGATCGAGTAACATATACTAGATATATAATTACCTTTGCAGGCGATCACTTGCCTATTGTACCATTGGATTGCTGGCGATTCAAAACATGATGAGTTTGCTGCGAAATTACCTTCATGTTTGATAACTGTGCGAAGAGGACCAGTATAGGAATAGTCAATGGATAGAGAGAGAGATGCGGACGTATATATAAGGAAGGTGATTTAGTCAAATTATTAATTAAAAGCTCTTCCGTTAATGCAACTTTGCTTTTTAGTGGAGGTTTTTTTTTCACATCTAGTTTCGTTTGACCGAAAATTGAAGAAACAATTAATTTTGTTCTTCAAAATTTGGGTCAAACGAAACTAGATGTGAAAAAAAGAACCACTAAAAAGCAAAGGTGCATTAACGGAAGAGCTTGTAATTAATAATTTGACTAAATCACCTTCCCTGTATATTAAATTTGGTTTGGATAATTAATTTTTGTTAAAAGCTGTAGAGCGTTTCTATGGTTTTACGAAAATTAGCTGGCAGGAAGGCCGTCAACCACAACTCTCAATTTAGAAAACGGCTGAAATTAACGAAAAGTCTAAAAATTCCGAAAGGACCAGTGCCTTCGCCCCAATCAAACAAGAACAGGTTCGGGCACCGTCTCCATTTCTGGAGCAGTCTTTCGAAGTTTTCGTCCTGTTAAAAATTTCGGCACAAGGGCGAGAAAATGGAGAGAAGTGTTTGAAGTCGTTCCTGCTGTGGCTACGAAACGGATGCTACGATGAAACCGAGACCCCTAAGGACACAACCTCTAGTCCTAAACAAAAAACAAACAGACCAACAAACAAACAACAATGCTCCTGAGGTGGCATCTGTCCAAAGCCGCTGAAGCCAACGTCGCAGGAAGAAAACTTTGGCAACCATGGGATGAACTCCTCCTATCCAGCTCGCGGAAGGGTGACTGCTCTCATCCCACAGTCAGCCTTGCACGGCACCCCAAACCAGTCCAACCTGTGTGCTCAATCCAAGTCCTAGAGCTGTCCTTGAATCGTCATATCAGCAGGTGAAGTCCCAAGTCTCAACTGCATTGATCACAACCCACTAGGCTCCCCCAACATGCACAACACCAACATGAACATGTACCTCTAGTGCACGGGGTAACAACTCTACCTCCAGTCCAGACAGGAAAGCCAAAAAACACCTCACTCAGACTGCTGTAGAGAAATCATGCTCGCGACAACCTGGTCCACTGCCGTAGCGCCCTCCAACCGGCGGTACAGACTCATCCGCTCGATGTAGGTGGTCGTCGCTCATCTGCCTCTCTGCTCACACTAGGGTGACAATGCGTACTCTGTAGATAACCAATCCATGCTACCGCCGCGCCACTCTGATGTAGGTGGCTGACGCTGCCAGTCGGGATCCACCCGATCCTCTGGCATCTCAAAAATCCGCTAATACCCTGGAAAAAGAAATCAGCACTGTCTCTGCCGACCGATCTACCCTCCAACACCCCGGCGCGAAACACCAAAGTCTAGAACTCGCTTCTGGCGGCAGATCCCTATCCAAAGGAACTGCACGCCACGCTCCATACACCACGCCTACTCCATCGAAGCGTCAATAAATCCGAAATGGAGGGACCAACTAAACTGGAAGGTAACCTGGCGCAACCTATTCCCAGTCAAACATATCCTATGCGCCTCGTCCCTCGAACCCTGGAGCGTGCAGTTCAACACTGTATAAACTCCCCTAGAGCAGGGAGGCTCTCAACTAGTTCTCTCCATCACCACCAACCCCAATTCTGCCACCAAGGGCTCCAACTCAAACCTATGAATCGGGATGGTTCAGACTGCCGGGACTGACTTCATCGATCAACGATATGCCTACGCTCAGCTACTATCCACTATCCATCCTGCCTCGGTGCCTCGGCACTACACGTCGGCACGGGGGGGGAAGCTGCTCACTCAATCGGAGCCACTGATATAGCTGAACATGCCACTGCATAGGAAGAAAGTGCTGGAGGACACTCAAGCGGTACAGCAACTGGTTGTGCTCTCTGCTCCAACAAGCGCATCAAATGTTCCATTGCCTCTTCCTGGCATCGGACAGCCTCTGACAACTGTGCCATCTGAATCCATAACTCCTGGTCTCGCTCTGGTCTGATAGCTCTGCCTCCCGCTGCTCGGGTTACTTATCAGATGCGGGATGTGCCCTCTTCACAACACGACGTCTCAGGGGCATCGTAGTCCACTGCACAATAACAAAACATCAGGACACAAAACCATACGACCCAATCCAGCGAAAGTCTAAGACATGCCATCCATTCCATAGCATTATGTTGTCTGCAGCCAACATAATCGCTTAGGAGAATAAATATGCCAGTCACTCATCCCACCCCCTGGGAGAGGTATCAAACTCAATCAGGACTCTCGCTAACAGTCACGACTCTCACGTAGTCATCCTAATGTCCAACCACAAGCCTAGGGTTTCTAAGTCCACAATGACCTACAACCTAGGCTCTGATACCACCTAATCTGTCACGCCCCGGCGTCGAAACTGCGACCCGGGCTCGCCAACAGATCCGCCGCCCATACGGGAAGCCCCGTATAGACGAAGCGACTAACTTGCAAAAGAGCATCTATACTATGCAGATATCAGAGCTAAAGTAAAACTGCTAGAAATAAACAATATACAAACCAAGACCTCACCAAAAAACAACATCTCACGAGCAGTAGAAAATAATACAACTCTATACCTCACTACACAGTTCTCGCACATTAACTCTCAAAAGTAATAAGGGTACATCTACTCTCTGGACGATGACTGGTATGGAACTATCTCGCGACTGCCCGTACCTTGATCAGAAGAAGCGCAACAGGAGCAGGCACAGGAGAGTCCCTGTTGGAAAATACACCACGACTGGTGGGAGAACTACGTCCAAGTAGTTCTCAGTGGTGCCGCTAACAAGCCCTACGGCCTGCCCACTAAGTCTACTAAGGCATAAAGTAAACAATATAATACTGAAATGAAAGGGCTGGAAAAGTAACTCTACAGCTACTTGCCTCTATCTAGATGCTCAAGAAAAAGAAACAGATGGAACATGATGCATCTACTAACCCACACAAGTAAACCTCACCAAATCTAAACTGACTGCCTCAAAGGGTCCAGTCCAACCTGCGCCCACCTACTGCCGCACATCCTCAACAGGACGGGTCTACCGTAGGGTGTCCGTGACTGCCACTAACTGGCACAGTCAGAGGGACGGCGTCGACAAGTCGCGATAGCAAGTAACAGGCCCAACTCCGGAAGTGGCTCTCGAGGGGAGCGACCCCACCGAGGGAAAGTATCCGCGTATCTCTGTCGAGCTCAAATATGGCTCATGCAGGCTATAGTCCAAACCACGATCACAAGATCGACCAACAACACCAACTCTCAACCACAAGCTTGGAAGTCACACAGCTGGGGCCACCGTCCACCAGACGGCTCCCACAACAGAACACTAAACTCTCCAGAAAGACCGACACCATAAGGGTTCAGAAACCCGATAGACGGTGCTAAGAACCCTATCAAACAAGAACAGACTCTAGGCTCCGACTATCGAGTTCCCGATCCCTTATAGTTCGGGAAAGCAATAATCACAGTACAACTCGCAGAAGACACCAACAGGCCCGAAAGTCCCGGGAGACCTACCCCTACAACCCTATCAAACAAGAACAGGTTCCAGGCTCGCCCCCGTGGCTTTCGTCCCGACAGAGGAACGGCCCCTAGAACCCAGACCACTCGAATCCTTTCGAGTGGTGGAGATTTACAGGAAAAAGGTGACATTTGTTATTGAAAACTAATTTGATCTGGAAGAAATCCATATTTAATGATTTTAGTTCTTTTTAGAAAAACAGTTAGAAAAACAAGTTGTTTTACCCAAACCCCGAAGGGCTGATGCCTTTGTCCAATCAACAAGAACAGACTCCAGCGGCCCTTCGATGTTTGGAAGAAAACATTGGTAGACTAAAATCATGTGTATGTCGAAGAGGGTTCTGGGTTCTAGGTCCGGCTAACACTAGTACACTACTGCCACTAACACAGTGGCGACGACCCAAACAGGGGAAAACAAGATCTCTCGGTCCACCGTTTACCCCAAACGGTTCCCGATACAGACAAGCGAACCACCACAGTCTACCAGACTCCACTCTGCTCCCAGCACGAGTGCAAATGCATCCACACTATAGAGAAGTCCCGACCGCTCGGCCCACTACCCGGGCGAGGATAACACTAAGTCCAGGAATGCGACATAAAGTGTGGATGTCTAAACATAAATAACCCTAGCCCAAGTGAGGGTTTTCTACTGGTCTGGTTACACATGCAACATATGACGGGGGTGCTAGGTCAGGTTCCAACATAATAAATATTTAACATGATAGTAGGAAGCAAGAGATCACAAGATCGACAGATAAAACAAGGATCAACAATTCCTATACTCTAGCATGCTACCCAAGTCCAATCACTATCATGCATGATTCTATATCAATAGAATTAAAGCACAGTCCATAGATCTTGAAAAGCAAGCCACCCACCTGAAGGTGCACAACTGTCCAGGGTCGTACAGCTGAAAATACCAGGAAATCCAAATCTCCTACTCCAAAAGAGTCCAGCAACACTCGTACTCTCCTGGGTACAACACAATGTCCACAAAATACACATCAATTCCAAAACTGCCCATATACACAGAATTTCAGTCCCAAAGATGTCCCTTTTTCACCTGCTGAAATGCCCAGAAAAATCCAATAAAAAATATCATAGCGATCCTCGCATCGAGATCTTCGAAACGGTACCCTGCACGCCCAAATCCGAGTTCCGAAGGTCAAGATACAAATTCGGCAAGGCGGTGTACTCGAAAGATTTCTGCACCAAAAACTGTAGCACTGAATACAGGAAAAACGGGATTTTCACCTCCAATAGAACTCTGGAAAAATCCAAGGAAAATACGAGCTTGTTCCTTGTGATCTGTAGATGAAAAACTTGTATAAGCACGCCTCAATCCGACGCTCGTACGCAAAGATATCGCCTCCCCAATCCGCTGCTGTCTCAAAATTCCTCACAGAAAAAGGGGGACCACTGTTACCTCGGTGTCCGAGCCAAGGATTCAAAATACGAATGCGCGATCAAAATGAAAGATGAAGCCCTACCTGTTAGGAGTGTGTCGGCGCAAGAATCACCAAAAACCAGTGTCGGGGTAGCCCAGGGTAACCTTTACACTGAACTGCGACGAAGAGGAACACCGAGAAGGAAACGTCGCTGCTCCGCGCCGTAAATTCAAAACCTCGGGATGCGTGCACTCAAAAATTCCGAAACTCTGCAGCAAGAATCAGCACTCGAAGAGGAAAATCTTCACTGAAGGGAGCTCGGGGAGATGGGGCTTCGAAGTGGCAAAAATGGCTAAGTGAAACTCCCTCGGATTGCACTCAAGAAGAAAAACCAAACCAACAATTCACAAAATACCCTCCACGTCCCCGAAACAGGAAACACCCGTAGAAGTCCACCTAGAGCTCGCCACGTGTCCACCAAAGTCAACAGCGCACAGTGCCGCGCAGCGTCAGCCCGGCATGGCGCCCGCGCGCAGCACGCGGCCCCGAGGCACCGAACCCTGCTCTGTGGACTAGAGCGCGCTAGACCGCACCAATGCAGAAACCGCCAACGTGTCCACCCCGGTCCCACTGTGCACCCGACCCGCAGCATGGACCCGCGCGCACCAAGACCGGCCAAATTCCACTTCTAAAATTTTCCAAAAATTCCCGGAAAATAAACTTGATCCGTTTTTCATGCCGGGTCAAATCGTTGGGTTCCAATAAGCGCGCAAAACCCTCGATCACCCTAATGGGCTTCCAGAAAAGCAAACAAGCTCCAATTTCACACCGAAATTCAATTTTTGGGCGGACACGTGCACAACCACCTCCCGAAGACACTAATCCAACCACAACCCTTAAGCGGGGGATTCGGGTCCTCACAGTCTAGTGAGCAAGTCGTAAAAATGAGGGATACAACAACCACCCACATGCAACGAGCAATCCCAATAGTAAAAGCCTCCTCGCTGTCCGACTCAGCCGCAGGACACCCAAACCTGCGAACCACTGCAAAATGTATCGCACTCAGCATAACCGGTAGCAACTCCAAAAACAACACTTGCTGTTTTGCAAAACAACACAGAAAACGTGGGTTTTCACCTCTGTACAGTCCTCAAAAAAATTCGAAAAAAATACCGTTCCGTTCCTCGTGACGTGTAGATACGAATCGAGTATTTATACGCCTCCATTCCGATACTCCGTAGGCTGAGAAAATCCATAAATACTTCCGTTGCTGTCCAAAAATTGCCGCAGCAGAAGGGGGGTCTAAAGAAGCTCCAGGAAACCCAATAAAACCTCGAACATGCAGAAGTGGTAAATACAAAAAATGTAGCCCTACCTGTCGTGGAGACAATGCCACAAGAATCACTCAAAAATTCCCTCGGAGTATAGCCCAGGGAAGCCCGCTGGCCGAAACGCGACGGAAAAGAACACCGGAAGGAGAACGTCGCAGTGCGCCGAATCGCAGAAAGTCGCCGATGTCGAGATCTCCAAAAATCATCAAATCTCTATGGGAGATGGAGAATAAGAGAGAGAAACCATGGCCAAAAGGGGCTCAGCTCAAAGTGTAGGACCCCCGAACCCATGAAGCATTTTTCGATGGATCCACTGTTAGAACACCTGTTGTTGGTGTATCTGGCCCATGGTGCATCAATGGGAATGCCACAGATGGACCCTGTAAGGTTTTATTAGCTGTGTTGGCTTTCGGCTGGGTTTGCCGAAAGTTTGAAAAAGAATTAGGCCAAACAGACGGCGGAAATGGATTCAAGCACGGAAAAACGCTTGAAAATGGCTTTTTGTTTGCCAAATTCTGAGTCCGGATGCCCAAAAACGACTCCCGAAAAATTTACGGATTTCTGGTGCATGGGGGAGCTGTGGACCGGCGGGGGTGCCACGTGGCAGGCCCGGATTGGCCGGCGCACGCGGCCGGGTCCACGGAGCGCTAGGTAAGGACCTGGGTGCACCGGGAGGGCGCGTGGACCGGCAGGTGTCCACGTGGCAGCCCTGATTGGGCGGCTCTGGTGCGCTCGGTCTGCGGGAGTGCGCGGGGAGGCGTGTACCTGGGGCGCGCCACGTGGCAGCACCCGGTTGGCGGGCGCATGCGCGCTCGGTCCACGCAGCGCGCTGGGCATGTGGCCGTGACGTGGGCAGGCGCGGGCGACGTGGGCGTGCCACGTGGCTCCCGCGTGATTCGCGGGCGCCACCTACCGCGTTGAACTCGGGCAGGGACACGTGGCGCTCCCCGCGCGGCTTGCACGCTGCGGCGTGTTCGGGTGACACGTGGTGGGCGCCGTGCGGGTCGGACCAAGCAGCGTCCGGCTGGATCCCGTGTGCGGGCTGGGGCCGGCTGGGCCGCACTGTGCGCTGCCGAAAACCCGGCCGGGCCGGGCCACACTTGTGCGCGCCCGAATCCGGCCGGGCCGCACTGTAGCCGCCCGAATCCGGGTTGGGCCGCACTGTAGCCGCCCGAATCTTGGGACAATTCGGTATTATCCGAATTGTTCCTTTGGGGCCTATAAATAGGCAGCCCGAGCCCTCTTTGCTGCCCTTTTTCTCTCTGTCTGTGCAAGATCTCCCCGAGCTTCCTCTTGATGAATTGTTCCTCTCTTAATCCTTGAGCTTCCTGCAGAGTTAAGAATTTTTGGAGGCTCGAATCCCGAGGTTTCAGATTTTTCTTGGCGCGGCGCGACGCTCTTTCTTGGTGTTTCCTTCCGTCGCTCTTCGTGTACGAGCTCCCCCGACCTACTCCGACCATCGTTTCGAGCGATTTCTTAACTGCTGGATTTGTAACAGGTGAGGCTAACGATTTTGGGTTTCTCGCACATTTTCAGAGTTTCACGTTTTTCGAGGTGTTTTCCTCGTGCTCATTGGGAACCCTTTTTGCTGTGAGATTTTGGTGAGGGCAGCACATTCTTTGAGGAGATCTTCAGGCACGAGTCTCCGATCAAGACGTGCTTATAGACTTTTTTCATCTACTCGACGCGAGGATCATCGTGGGTTTTTCTTGGAATTTTGGAGACCTTCCCGAAGGTATACACTTTTCCTTTTATCTGTACAAGATGTTTACAGTTGAATGGTTTGGGATTGTGCGCAACGATACTGTGGAATTTGTAACTTGGGCCTACGGTGCTCTGAATTGGACGTGCAGGTACCCGTTCGAAGCTATCGACGCGAGGATCGCTGTGGTATTTTATAAGAATTTTTGGAGTTCGTTTTACAGGTGAAAATTTCGCAGTAAGTGGACTGTTCCCAGCAGATTGTAAAACCTGGATTTTAATGGATTTAAAGTGTAACTGTAGCCTTATGTTGTACCCAGGAGGGATTGTGGACTGTGCTGGACCTGTTGGACCTAGAGTGGTCTTTTCCTGGTTTTCTCAGCTGTAACGACTCCGGACAGTTAGCAGTCTTCAGGTGGGTGGCTTGCTTTCAAGATCTATGGACTGTGCTCTAATTCTATTGTATAGATCATGCATGATAGTGATTAGACTTGGTGAGCAGCTAGAGTGTAGGAATTGTTGATCCTTGTTTCATCTGTCGATCTTGTGTATCTCTTGCTTCCTACTATCATGTTAAATATTTGTTATGTTGGAACCTGACCTAGCACCCCCGGCAATAATGTTGCATGTGTAACCAACCAGTAGAAAACCATCACTTGGGCTAGGGTTATTTATGTTTAGACATCCACACTTTATGTCCGCATTCCTGGACGTAGTGTTATCCTCGCCGGGTAGGGGCCGAGCGGTCGGGACTTCTCTATAGTGTGGGATGCATTGCACTCGTGCTTGGGAGCAAAGTGGAGTCTGGTAGATGTGTGGTTCGCATTGTCTGTATCGGGAACCGGTTGGGGTAAACGGTGGACGCCGAGAGATCTTGTTTTCCCCTGTTTGGGTCGTCGCCACTGTGTTAGTGACAGTAGTTTACTAGTGTTAGCCGGACCTAGAACCCAGAAACCCTTTTTCGACATATACATGATTTTAGTCTACCAATGTTTTCTTCCAAACATTCGAAGGGCCGCTGGAGTCTGTTCTTGTTTGATTGGACAAAGGCATCAGCCCTTCGGGGTTTGGGTAAAACACTTGTTTTCTAACTGTTTTCTAAAAAAGAACTAAAATCATTAAATATGGATTTCTTCCAGATCAAATTATTTCAATAACAAATGTCACCTTTTTCCCGTAAATCTCCCCACTCGAAAGGATTCGAGTGGTCTGGGTTCTAGGGGGTCGTTCCTCTGTCGGGACGAAAGCCACGGGGGCCGAGCCTGGAACCTGTTCTTGTTTGATAGGGTTGTAGGTGTAGGTCTCCCGGGACTTTCGGGCCCTGTTGGTGTCTTCTGCGAGTTGTACTGTGATTATTGCTTTCCGAACTATAAGGGATCGGGAACTTCGATAGTCGGAGCCTAGAGTCTGTTCTTGTTTGATAGGGTTCTTAGCACCGGTCTACGGGTTTCCGAACCCTTATGGTGTCGGTCTTTCTGGAGAGTTTAGTGTTCTGTTGTGGGAGCCGTCTGGTGAACGGTGGCCCCAGCTGTGGGACTTCCATGCTTGTGGTTGAGAGTTGGTGTTGTTGGTCGAATCTTGTTGATTCGTGGTTTGGAACTATAGCCTGCATGAGCCTATTTGAGCTCGACAGAGATACGCGGATACTTTCTCGGTGGGGTCCTCCCCTCGAGAGCCACTCCGGAGTTGGGCCTGTTACTTGCTATCCGACGACTTGTCGACGCCGTCCCTCTGACTGGCCCAGTTAGCGGCAGTCACGGACACCCTACGGTAGACCCGTCCTGTTGAGGATGTGCGGCAGTAGGTGGGCGCAGGTTTGACTGGACCCCTTTGAGGCAGTCAGTTTAGATTTGGTGAGTTACTGTGTGTGTTAGTAGATGCATCATGTTTCATCTGTTCCTTTTCTTGAGCAATCTAGATAGAGGCATAGTAGCTGTAGAGTTACTTTTCAAGGCCCTTTCATTTCAGTTTTATATTGTTACTTTATGCCTCTGGTAGACTTAGTGGGCAGTCCGTCGGGCTTGTTGGCGGCACCCACTGAGAACTACTTGGGGACGTAGTTTCTCACACACCGTCATGGTGTATTTTCCCACAGGGACTTCTACTTCCGGTTCCTGCTGCCTCCTGTTGGCTGCTTCTTCTGATCGAGGGTAAGGGAGTCGCGAGATAGTTCCCCCACCAGTCGTCGTCCAGAGAGTAGATGTACCCTTATTACTTTTGAGAGTTCCTGTTGAGAGAACTTTGTAGTGAGGTATAGAGTTGTATTTATTTTCTACTGCTCAGAGAGACTTTTGTACTTTTGGTGAGGAATTGTGTTGTATAGAGTTTTTTTTTCTAGCAGTTTTACTTTCAGCTCTGATATCTGCATAGTTTAGATGCTTCTTTTGCAGATTAGTCGCTTCGTCTCTACGGGCTGCCCGTTAGGGGCGGCGGATCTGTTGGCGAGCCCGGGTCGTAGTTTCGACGCCGGGCGTGACAGATTAGGTGGTATCAGAGCCTAGGTTGTAGGTCATTGTGGACTTAGAAACCCTAGGACTTGTGGTTGACATTAGGATGACTAAGTGAGAGTCGTGACTGTTAGCGAGAGTCCTGATTGAGTTTGATACCTCTCCACAAGGGGGTGGGATGAGTGACTGGCATGTTTATTCTCTCCTAAGCGATTTGTTGGCTGCAGACAACATAATGCTAGGAATGGATGACATGTCCTAGACTTTCGCTGGATTGGGTCGTGTATGTTTGTACGGTCCTGATGTTTCCATGTGTTTTGTAGGTGGGCACGATGCCTCACCCGACGCAGGGTACAGACGCGTTCTCATACTTTTCCCTCCGATGAGCCTGGGCAGGAGGGAGCCAGCCAGGGTCAGCAGAGAGTGAGGTGCAGGAGCTTCGGGCTCAGTTG
This sequence comes from Tillandsia leiboldiana, assembly GCA_029204045.2. Taxonomy (NCBI): domain Eukaryota; kingdom Viridiplantae; phylum Streptophyta; class Magnoliopsida; order Poales; family Bromeliaceae; genus Tillandsia; species Tillandsia leiboldiana. The sequence continues at coordinate 11,031 of JAQNDB010004624.1, forward strand.
GCCCAGTTGTCTGAGGCGGTGCAGCGCCAGGAGGAGGCTTCTCAGCGCCAGGAGGAGGCTTCTCGGCGCCAGGAGGAGGCCTTTGGTCGGATGATGCTTCTTTTAGAGCAGAGGACGCAGCCTGTGGTAGCACCCCCTGTGTGTTCGCCTGTGCCTTCTTCGCCAGCTGTGGCGCCCCCTGTGGTCCCGTCAGCGCCGGCTATTCCTGTCGAGCCGGTTTCTAGCATACCACCGCCTGGATCGATGGGACCTTTGACTTTGGCTGAGCAGAGTGCGGTGGTGGATCTGTTGATGAGGTTCCGCCGGTTTGATCCACCCCGTTTTTCTGGTATGAGTGCTGAGCCGTGGGAGGCAGAGTCTTGGATCACGGCCATGGAGCGTCATTTTGAGAGTTTGTTCGTTGATGATCGATTTCGAGTCTTTTTGGCTACACACTACTTGGAGGGCAACGCCGAGGCTTGGTGGCGGCGTGTGCGGCCTCTGGGTCCGCCTGGGACGCAGATTCTTCCCTGGGCGGAGTTCCGCAGACTTCTGTTAGGGGCCCTTCTTTCCTGAGAGGTGTTCGCCAGAGATGGAGGGCGACTGAGAATCTCCGCCAGGGAGATCGGCCCGTGAATGACATACATAGCCGATTCAATCACTGGTGGCCTATATGCCTCCGTGGCCAGGGACGAGTCTCACCGATCTACATGTTGCGAGCGGGGGCTGCGCCGGGATATTGATCAGCTTGTTCGCTCCTGCAGATTACAGGACTTTGGAGGCATCGATGGAGCGTCGTTATATATTGAGTCTGGAGAGGCAGTGATGTCAGAGGTGGCTCTAGCCCCCGTAGTGATTCCTGGGGCGAAGCGCCCAGCACCGTGTGATGAGGGTCAGAGCGAGCGGGCAGGGACCTCCGAAACCTCCACGATCTCATCCTGAGGGTCAGGGGTTTCGTAGGCGCCGAGATCTGGTGAGACCCCAGCAGCAGCAGCATCAGCAGGTATCGGCAGCAGCGGCAGGAGCGGTGTGTCATCTGTGGCGGGCCTCATCCACCGTCAGCAGTGTGATCAGAGACAGGGGCGGTGTTTCCTCTGTGGAGAGTCGGACATTTCCGCGCAGCTTGCCCCCAGGCCATTTTGTCAGTGCGGCCGATTGCGACAGCACCCCCCCTTGCCCATCCATGCAGCGGGAACCCCTCCGCACACCAGGCGGACATAGTGGGCCACGACGTCGGGACAGACGGACGACGACCTGCAGCACCCAGCGGACGGGTTTATGCAGCACTGTTGGAGGACACCCCGGCAGCGATCGTGCCTGGCAGGTATGATTTTATTTCAGTTAGCTGAGTTGAGCATTTTGTTACCGCTGCATTCTTCTGCTTTATTAGTTGAGTATATGCATCGGCATCCTTGCATGGTATGGGTTAGGAATTTCTGCTACATGTTTTAGCGAGTTGGATTCTTCCCAGTATCCTATGGAGTAGAGGAGATCGCGGTGTATGATCAGTGCAGTTGAGACTTGGGACTTCACTTGCTGATGTGACGATTCAAGGACAGCTCCAGGACTTGGATTGAGCACCCAGGTTGGACTGATTGGTGCGGTGCTGTGCTACGACTGATGATGGAATGAAAGCAGTTATCCTTCTGCGAGTTGGACTGGAGGAGTTCGTTTTCTCGGATTGTCGGCGTATCCTTCCAACAGCATGGGCTTCAGCGACTGTGGACAGACGCCACCCTCGGGAGCAGACGTGATGTTGGGACTAGTGGTTATGTCCTTAGGAGTCTCGGTTAGGGATAGCTTTCTTTTGTGGCCACAGCAGGAACGGCACCACACTTCTCTCAATTTTTTCGCCTTGTACTGAAATTTACGAACAGGACGAAAACATCGAAAGATTGCTCCAGAAATGGAGACAGTGCCCGAACCTGTTCTTGTTGATTGGGGCGAAGGCACTGAATTTTTCAAAATTTTTAGGACTTTGCGCTAATTTCAGCTGTTTCTAAATCGAGGGTTGAAGTTGATGACTTTCCTGCTGGTGAGCCGTATCTTCTTGTTAGTTTAGTGTTGCGTTCTTGGTTGTTTTGATTGTTTTGGTTTTATTGTTGTGGCGTATTTTTGTTTCGGGGACGAAACTTCCTTTTAGTGGGGGAGGATGTAGGACCCCGAACCCCATGCAAGCATTTTTCTCGATGGATCCACTGTTAGAACACTATGTTGTTGGTGTATCTGGCCCATGGTGCATCAATGGGATGCCACAGATGGACCCTAGTAAGGTGTTATTAGCTGTGTTGGCTTTCGGCTGGGTTTGCCGAAATTTTGAAAAAGAATTAGGCCAAACAGACGGCGGAAATGGATTCAGCACGGAAAAACGCTTGAAAATGGCTTTTTGTTTGCCAAATTCTGAGTCCGGATGCCCAAAAACGGACTCCCGGAAAATTTACTGGAGTTCTGGTGCATGGGGGAGCCGTGGACCGGCGGGGGTGCCACGTGGCAGGCCCGGATTGGCCGGCGCACGCGGCCGGGTCCACGGAGCGGCAAGGGTAAGGACCGGGGTTGCACCGAGGAGGCGCGTGGACCGGCAGGTGTCCACGTGGCAGCGCCTGATTGGGCGGCTCTGGTGCGCTCGGTCTGCGGGAGTGCGCGGGGAGGCGTGGACCGGGGGCGCCACGTGGCAGCACCCGGTTGGCGGGCGCATGCGCGCGCGGTCCACGCAGCGCGCGGGGCAGGTGCCGCGGGCAGGTGGCCGTACGCGGGGCAGGCGCGGGCGACGTGGGCGTGCCACGTGGCGCCCGCTGATTCGCGGGCGCCACCTACCGCGTTGACGCGGGCAGGGACACGTGGCGCTCCCCGTGGCGGCTTGCACGGCTGCGGCGTGTTCGGGGGACACGTGGCGGGCGCCGGCGCGGGTCGGACCAAGCAGGCGTCCGGCTGGATCCCGTGTGCGGGCTGGGCCGGGCCGGGCCGCACTGTGCGCGCCCGAAACCGGCCGGGCCGGGCTGCACTGTAGCCGCCCGAATCCGGGCTGGGCCGCACTGTAGCCGCCCGAATCCGTGCTGGGGCCGCACTGTAGCCGCCCGAATCTTGGGACAATTTCGGTATTATCCGAATTGTTCCTTTGGTCCTATAATAGGCAGCCCGAGCCCTATTTGCTGCCCTTTTTCTCTCTGTCTGTGCAAGATCTCCCCGAGCTTCCTCTTGATGAATTTTTCCTCTCTTAATCCTTGATCTTCCTGCGGAGTTTAAGAATTTTTGTGAGGCTTGAATCCCGAGGTTTCAGATTTTTCTTGGCGCGGCGCGATGCTCTTTCTTCGGTGTTTCTTCCGTCGCTCTTCGGTGGTACGAGCTCCCCCGACCTCTCGCCGACCATCGTTTCGAGCGATTTCTTTCGCTGCTGGATTCGTAACAGGTGAGCGCTACGATTGTGGGTTTCTCGCACATTTTCAGATTTCACGTTTTTCGAGGGTGTTTTCTCGTGCTCATTGGGACCCTTTTGCTGTGAGATTTTGGTGAGGGCAGCACCTTCTTTTGAGGAGATCTTCGCGCACGTAGTCTCGGATCAAGACGTGCTTATAGACTTTTTCATCTACTCGACGCGAGGATCATCGTGGATTTTTCTTGGAATTTTTGGAGAACCTTCCCGAAGGTATACACTTTTCCTTTTATCTGTACAAGAGTTTACAGTTGAATGGTTTGGGATTGTGCGCACCGATACTGTGGAATTTGTAACTTGGCCTACAGTGCTCGGAATTGGACGTGCAGGTACCCGTTTCGAAGCTATTGACTCGAGGATCGCTGTGGTATTTTTATCAGAATTTTTGGAGTTCGATTTACAGGTGAAAATTTCGCAGTAAATGGACTGTTCCCAGCAGATTTGTAAAAACTGGATTTTATTGGATTTAAAGTGTAACTGTAGCCTTATGTTGTACCCAGGAGGGATTGTGGACTGTGCTGGACCTGTTGGACCTAGAGTGGTTATTTTCCTGGTTTTCTCAGCTGTACAACTCCGGACAGTTAGCGTCTTCAGGTGGGTGGCTTGCTTTCAAGATCTATGGACTGTGCTCTAATTCTATTGATATAGAATCATGCATGATAGTGATTGGACTTGGGTAGCATGCTAGAGTGTAGGAATTGTTGATCCTTGTTTTATCTGTCGATATTGTGATCTCTTGCTTCCTACTATCATGTTAAATATTTGTTATGTTGGAACCTGACCTAGCACCCCCGTCATATGTTGCATGTGTAACCAGACCAGTAGAAAACCCTCACTTGGGCTAGGGTTATTTATGTTTAGACATCCACACTTTATGTCGCATTCCTGGACTTAGTGTTATCCTCGCCCGGGTAGTGGGCCGAGCGGTCGGGACTTCTCTATAGTGTGGGATGCATTGCACTCGTGCTTGGGAGCAGAGTGGAGTCTGGTAGATGTAGTGGTTCGCTTGTCTGTATCGGGAACCGTTTGGGGTAAACGGTGGACCCGAGAGATCTTGTTTTCCCTGTTTGGGTCGTCGCCACTGTGTTAGTGGCAGTAGTTTACTAGTGTTAGCCGGACCTAGAACCCAGAACCCTTTTCGACATATACATGATTTTAGTCTACCAATGTTTTCTTCCAAACATCGAAGGGCCGCTGGAGTCTGTTCTTGTTGATTGGACAAAGGCATCAGCCCTTCGGGGTTTGGGTAAAGCACTTATTTTCTAACTGTTTTTCTAAAAAGAACTAAAATCATTAAATATGGATTTCTTCCAGATCAAATTAGTTTTCAATAACAAATGTCACCTTTTTCCCGTAAATCTCCCCACTCGAAAGGATTCGAGTGGTCTGGGTTCTAGGGGCCGTTCCTCTGTCGGGACGAAAGCCACGGCGGCCAAGCCTGGAACCTGTTCTTGTTTGATACGGTTGTAGGGGTAGGTCTCCCGGGACTTTCGGGCCCTGTTGGTGTCTTCTGTGAGTTGTACTGTGATTATTGCTTTCCCGAACTATAAGGGATCGGGAACTTCGATAGTCGGAGCCTAGAGTCTGTTCTTGTTTGATAGGGTTCTTAGCGCCGGTCTATCGGGTTTCCGAACCCTTATGGTGTCGGTCTTTCTGGAGAGTTTAGTGTTCTGTTGTGGGAGCCGTCTGGAGGACGGTGGCCCCAGCTGTGTGACTTCCAGCTTGTGGTTGAGAGTTGGTGTTGTTGGTCGATCTTGTTGATCGTGGTTTGGACTATAGCCTGCATGAGCCATATTTGAGCTCGACAGAGGTACGCGGATACTTTCCTCGGTGGGGTCGCTCCCCTCGAGAGCCACTCCGGAGTTGGGCCTGTTACTTGCTATCGCGACTTGTCGACGCCGTCCCTCTGACTGGCCCAGTTAGCGGCAGTCACGGACACCCTACGGTAGACCCGTCCTGTTGAGGTTGTGCGGCAGTAGGTGGGCGCAGGTTTGACTGGACCCTTTGAGGCAGTCAGTTTAGATTTGGTGAGTTACTGTGTGTGTTTAGTAGATGCATCATGTTTCATCTCTTCCCTTTTCTTGAGCATCTAGTTAGAGGCATAGTAGCTGTAGAGTTACTTTTCCAGCCCTTTCATTTCAGTTTTATATTGTTACTTTATGCCTCTAGTAGACTTAGTGGGCAGTCCGTCGGGCTTGTTGGCGGCACCCACTGAGAACTACTTGGGACGTAGTTCTCACACCCGTCGTGGTGTATTTTCCCACAGGGACTTCTACTCCGGTTCCTGCTGCTCCTGGTTGCTGCTTCTTCTGATCGAGGTAAGGGGAGTCGCGAGATAGTTCCCCACCAGTCGTCGTCCAGAGAGTAGATGTACCCTTATTACTTTTGAGAGTTCCTGTTGAGAGAACTTTGTAGTGAGGTATAGAGTTGTATTTATTTTCTACTGCTCGAAGAGACTTTTGTACTTTGGTGAGGACTTGTGTTGTATATAGTTTTTATTTCTAGCAGTTTTACTTTCAGCTCTGATATCTGCATAGTTTAGATGCTCTTTTGCAGGTTAGTCGCTTCGTCTATATGGGCTTCCCGTATGGGAGGCGGATTCTGTTGGCGAGCCAGGGGTCGCAGTTTCGGCGCCGGGGGCGTGACAGATTAGGTGGTATCAGAGCCTAGGTTGTAGGTCATTGTGGACTTAGAAACCCTAGGCTTGTGGTTGGACATTAGGATGACTACGTGAGAGTCTGACTGTTAGCGAGAGTCCTGATTGAGTTTGATACCTCTCCCAAGGGGTGGGATGAGTGACTGGCATGTTTATTCTCCTAAGCGATTATGTTGGCTGCAGTGACAACATAATGCTAGGGAATGGATGACATGTCCTAGACTTTCGCTGGATTGGGTCGTGTATTGTTTGGTACGGTCCTGAGTTTCCATGTGTTTTTTGTAGGTGGGCACGATGCCTCCCCGACGCAGGGTACAGACGCGGTTCTCAGCCTTTTCCCTCCGATGAGCCTGGGCAGGAGGAGCCAGCACAGGGTCAGCAGAGTGAGGTGCAGGAGATTCGGCTCAGTTGGCCCCAAGTTGTCTGAGGCGGTTGCAGCGCCAGGAGGGAGGCTTCTCAGACGCCAGGAGGAGGCTTCTCGTGCCAGGAGGAGGCCTTGGGTCGGATGACCGCTTCTTTTTGAGCAGAGGACGCAAGCCTGTGGTAGCACCCCCTGGTGTGTTCGCCTAGTGCCTTCTTCGCCAGCTGTGGCGCCCCCCTGTGGTCCCCGGTCAGCGCCGGCTATTCCTGTTGAGCCGGGGTTTCTAGCATACCACCCGCCTGGGATCGGTGGGACCTTTGACTTTGGCTGAGGCAGAGTGCGGTGGTGGATCTGTTGATGAGGTCCGCCGGTTTGATCCACCCCGTTTTCTGGTATGAGTGCTGAGCCGGGGAGGCAGAGTCTTGGATCACGCCATGGAGCGTCATTTGAGAGTTTGTTCGTTGAGGATCGATTCGAGTCTTTTTGGCTACACACTACTTGGAGGGCAACGCCGAGGCTTGGTGGCGGCGTGTGCGGCCTGCTGGTCCGCCTGGGATCGCAGATTCTTCCCTGGAGCGGAGTTCCGCAGACCTCTGTTAGGGGCCTTCTTTCCTTGAGAGTGTTCGCAGAGATTGGAGGAGCAGCTGAGAAATCTCGCCAGGGAGATCGGCCCGTGAATAGCATACATAGCCGAATTCAATCAGCGTTGGCTAGTATGCCTCACGTGGCCAAGGGACGGAGTCTCACCGGATCTACATGTCGAGCTGGGGCTGCGCCGGGATATTTATCAGCTTGTTCGCGTCTGCAGATTACAGACTTTGGACGGCATCGATGGAGCAAGGCGTTATATGTTGAGTCTGGAGAGGCATTGATGTCAGAGGTGGCTCTAGCCCCCGTAGTGATTCCTGGGGCGAAACGCCCAGCACCGGGGTGATGAGGGTCGACGAGCGGGCAGGGACCTCCGAGACCGCCACGATCTCATCCTGAGGGTCGTGGGTTTCGTAGGCGCCGGAGATCTTGTGAGCCCCCAGCAGCAGCAGCATTCAGCGGTATCGGCAGCAGCGGCAGGAGTGGTGTGTCAATCTGTGGTGGGCCTCATCCACCGTCGCAGTGTATCAGAGACAGGGGCGGTGTTTCCTCTGTGGAGAGTTGGGACATTTCCGAGCAGCTTGCCCCCAGGCCATTTGGTCAGTGCGGCCGATTGCGACAGCACCCCCCTTGCCCATCCATGCAGCGGGAACCCCTCCGGCACACCAGCGGACAGAGTGGGCCACGACGTCGGGACAGACGGGACGACGACCTGCAGCACCCAGCGGACGGGTTTATGCAGCCCTGTTGGAGGACACCCGGCAGAGGATCTTGCCGTGGCAGGTATGATTTTATTCAGTTACCGAGTTGAGCATTTTGTTACCGCTGCATTCTTCTGCTTCTTATTAGTTGAGTATCTGCATCGGCATCCTTGCATGGGTATGGGTTAGGAATTTCTGCTACATGTTTTAGGCGATTGGATTCTTCCCAGTATCCTTTGAGTAGAGGAGGATCGCGTATATGATCAGTGCAGTTGAGACTTGGGACTTCACTTGCTGATGTGACGATTCAAGGACAGCTCCAGGACTTGGATTGAGCACCCAGGTTGGACTGATTGGTGCGGTGCCTGTGCTACGACTGATGATGGAAATGAAAGCAGTTATCTCTGCTGAGTTGGACTGGAGGAGTTCGTTTTCCTCGGATTGTCGGCGATATCCTTCCAACAGCATGGGCTTCAGCGACTGTGGTACAGACGCCACCTCGGGAGCAGACGTGATGTTGGACTAGTGGTTATGTCCTTAGGAGTCTCGGTTAGGTGATAGCTTTCTTTTGTGGCCACAGCTAGGAACGGACACCAACACTTTCTCCCATTTGTCTCGCCTTGTACTGAAATTTACGAACAGGATGAAAACATCGAAAGATTGCTCCAGAATGGAGACAGTGCCCGAACCTGTTCTTGTTTGATTGGGGCGAAGGCACTGATTTTTCGAAATTTTTAGGACTTTTCGCTAATTTCAGCTGTTTTCTAAATCGAGGGTTGGAAGTTGATGACTTTCCTGCTGGTGGAGCCGTATCTTTCTTGTTAGTTTAGTGTTGCGTTCTTGGTTGTTTTGATTGTTTTGGTTTTATGTTGTGGGCGTGTTTTGTTTCGGGGACGAAACTTCCTTTTAGTGGGGGAGGATGTAGGACCCCCGAACCCCATGCAGCATTTTTCCGATGGATCCACTGTTAGAACACCTGTTGTTGGTGTATCTGGCCCATGGTGCATCAATGGGATGCCACAGATGGACCCTGTAAGGTTTTATTAGCTGTGTTGGCTTTCGGCTGGGTTTGCCGAAATTTTGAAAAAGAATCTAGGCCAACAGACGGCGGAATGATTCAGCACGGAAAAAAACGCTTGAAAATGGCTTTTTGTTTGCCAAATTCTGAGTCCGGATGCCGAAAAAACGGACTCCCCGGAAAATTTACTGGATTTCTGGTGCATGGGGGAGCCGTGGACCGGCGGGGGTGCCACGTGGCAGGCCCGGATTGGCCGGCGCACGCGGCGGGTCCACGGAGCGCAGGGTAAGGACCGGGGTGCACCGGGAGGCGCGTGGACCGGCAGGTGTCCACGTGGCAGCGCCTGATTGGGCGGCTCTGGTGCGCTCGGTCTGCGGGAGTGCGCGGGGAGGCGTGGACCGGGGGCGCGCCACGTGGCAGCACCCGGTTGGCGGGCGCATGCGCGCGGTCCACGCAGCGCGCGGGGCAGGTGCCGGGCAGGTGGCCGTACGCGGGGCAGGCGCGGGCGACGTGGGCGTGCCACGTGGCGCCCGCTGATTCGCGGGCGCCACCTACCGCGTGACGCGGGCAGGGACACGTGGCGCTCCCCGTGGCGGCTTGCACGGCTGCGGCGTGTTCGGGGACACGTGCGGGCGCCGGTGCGGGTCGGACCAAGCAGGCGTCCGGCTGGATCCCGTGTGCGGCTGGGCCGGGCTGGGCCGCACTGTGCGCGCCGAAACCGGCCGGGCCGGGCCGCACTGTGCGCGCCCGAATCCGGGCGGGCCGCACTGTAGCCGCCCGAATCCGGGCTGGCCGCACTGTAGCCGCCCGAATCTTGGGACAATTTCGGTATTATCCGAATTGTTCCTTTGGGCCTATAAATAGCAGCCCGAGCCCTCTTTGCTGCCCTTTTTCTCTCTGTCTGTGCAAGATCTCCCCGAGCTTCCTCTTGATGAATTGTTCCTCTCTTAATCCTTGATCTTCCTGCGGAGTTTAAGATTTTTGGAGGCTCGAATCCCGAGGTTTCAGATTTTTCTTGGCGCGGCGCGACGCTCTTCTTCGGTGTTTCTTCCGTCGCTCTTCGGTGTACGAGCTCCCCGACCTACTCCGACCATCGTTTCGAGCGATTTCTTCGCTGCTGGATTCGTAACAGGTGAGGCTACGATTTTGGGTTTCTCGCACATTTTCAGATTTCACGTTTTTCGAGGTGTTTTCTCGTGCTCATTGGGACCCTTTTTGCTGTGAGATTTTGGTGAGGGCAGCACCTTCTTTTGAGGAGATCTTCGCGCACGAGTCTCGGATCAAGACGTGCTTATAGACTTTTTTCATCTACTCGACGCGAGGATCATCGTGGATTTTTCTTGGAATTTTTGGAGACCTTCCCGAAGGTATACACTTTTCCTTTTATCTGTACAAGAGTTTACAGTTGAATGGTTTTGGGATTGTGCGCACCGATACTGTGGAATTTGTAACTTGGCCTACGGTGCTCGGAATTGGACGTGCAGGTACCCGTTTCGAAGCTATCGACGCGAGGATCGCTGTGGTATTTTTATCAGAATTTTTGGAGTTCGTTTTAAGGTGAAAATTTCGCAGTAAGTGGACTGTTCCCAGCAGATTGTAAAAACCTGGATTTTATTGGATTTAAAGTGTAACTGTAGCCTTATGTTGTACCCAGGAGGGATTGTGGACTGTGCGGGACCTGTTGACCTAGAGTGGTTATTTTCCTGGTTTTCTCAACTGTACGACTCCGGACAGTTAGCGTCTTCAGGTGGGTGGCTTGCTTTCAATATCTACTGGACTGTGCTCTAATTTATTGATATAGAATTCATGCATGATAGTGATTGGACTTGGGTAGCATGCTAGAGTGTAGGCATTGTTGATCCTTGTTTTATCTGTCGATCTTGTGATCTCTTGCTTCCTACTATCATGTTAAATATTTGTTATGTTGGAACCTGACCTAGCACCCCCGTCATATGTTGCATGTGTAACCAGACCAGTAGAAAACCCTCACTTGGGCTAGGGTTATTTATGTTTAGACATCCACACTTTATGTCGCATTCCTGGACTTAGTGTTATCCTCGCCCGGGTAGTGGGCCGAGCGGTCGGGACTTCTCTATAGTGTGGGATGCATTGCACTCGTGCTTGGGAGCAGAGTGGAGTCTGGTAGATGTAGTGGTTCGCTTGTCTGTATCGGGAACCGTTTGGGGGTAAACGGTGGACCCGAGAGATCTTGTTTTCCCTGTTTGGGTCGTCGCCACTGTGTTAGTGGCAGTAGTTTACTAGTGTTAGCCGGACCTAGAACCCAGAACCCTTTTCGACATATACATGATTTTAGTCTACCAATGTTTTCTTCCAAACATCGAAGGGCCGCTGGAGTCTGTTCTTGTTTGATTGGACAAAGGCATCAGCCCTTCGGGGTTTGGGTAAAACACTTGTTTTCTAACTGTTTTTCTAAAAAGAACTAAAATCATTAAATATGGATTTCTTCCAGATCAAATTAGTTTTCAATAACAAATGTCACCTTTTTCCCGTAAATCTCCCCACTCGAAAGGATTCGAGTGGTCTGGGTTCTAGGGGTCGTTCCTCTGTCGGGACGAAAGCCACGGGGGCCGAGCCTGGAACCTGTTCTTGTTTGATAGGGTTGTAGGTGTAGGTCTCCCGGGACTTTCGGCCCTGTTGGTGTCTTCTGCGAGTTGTACTGTGATATTGCTTTCCCGAACTATAAGGGATCGGGAACTTCGATAGTCGGGCCTAGAGTCGTTCCGGTTGATAGGGCGCTTAGCCGGTCGTGGGTCGACAACGGTGCGGGGCGGGTTGGCGCCCGCCAATGGCGGGGCGCCACGTGGCGCGCCCCCGAGTGGGCGCCAACCCGCCCGCCCCTGCCCCGACCTGCCCCGCCAATCCGGTTGCACCACGTGTCCTCAGCCGGCGTTCTCTGCGCCCAGCGCACGCGCCAGGTCATGGACCGCACACTTGCAGCGCCGCGTGGACGATCCGCGTGAGCTGCTAATCCCGAGCCGGCACGTGGCTCTGCCTGTCACGGCTCCCCGCGCGTGTTTCCATGGACCGTGCGCGCATGCGCCGGCCAATCCCCGCTGCCACGTGCCTCCCTCGGTCCACAGCTCCCCCCCCATGCACCAAAATGCGCAAAAAACTTTTGGGGTTCCGTTTTTGGGTATCCGGACGTCCCGAAACATACAAATAAATAGCCTCGCGAAATCGCCGAAAGGCAGGCTTGAATCCAGAAACCTCACAAAGCCGTCCACGTATCCATTTACGCGTTGCGGATCT
>JAQNDB010004625.1:0-23031 GCA_029204045.2 Tillandsia leiboldiana
GTGGGCGTTGTTATGGTTGTGGTTCAGGCCTGTGGCCCATTACGATCTTCATGCCCTTTAGGCTCAGTGGAGACTTTTCGGCCTCAGTTCTCTTCCACATCAGCAGCGACCGCCAGAGTCAGCGGCCCGCGGTCCTGCGACAGGGGCACCTTCCCCACTGCAGACTACCGACCACCAGCTCAGAGCGGGCGAGTCTACGCGCTCAGGTAGGGACTCCGCGGCAGCCGACCACGTGGTGGCAGGTATCACTTTACTTTTGGCATTAGAGCTCGCACTTTATTTGATACCGGTGCATCACATCTATATATAGAGCATTTGCATCATCTCATGGACTAGAGTTAGGTCGGTTGCCACATGCATTAGAGGTACAGATTCCCGGTCACTATTGCATGTAGAGGAGTGTTGTGGTCTTGCCCGGTACAGCTTGAGTCTTGGATTTTGCCAGCGGACCTGATGGTCCTTAGTCAGTGCGAGATTTTGACATTGTACTGGGGATGATTGGCTGGCTCGCTATTTCGCGACGATTGATTGCGCCGCGAGGATGTTACTTTTAGCGAGCCAGGCCAGGAGGTGTTCGTTTTGGGGGGTGCCAGAGTGCTTTCTTTGCCTCTATGGTGTCGACTTCTCGTGCGAGGCAGATGATGCGCAGTGGATGCGTAGCCTTTTGGCATCTGTGGTTAAGGAGCCTACGGCGGCTCCGGACTCACGATATCCGATTGCCCGCGAGTTCCCGGATGTGTTTCCTCCAGACTGATTAGTATGCCGCCGTATAGGTGAGGTTGAGTTTTTGATTGACGTAGTTCCAGGAACTGCGCCAATCTCTAAGGCTCCTTACCGAATGGCACCGCTGAGCTGCGAGATTAAAGGCGCAACTCCAGGATTTAATGGACAAGGGTTTTGTGAGACCGAGTGTATCGCCTTGGGGAGCGCCGGTGCTATTTGTGAAGAAGAAGGATGGTTCGCTTCGACTGTGTTGATTATCGGAGCTGAATAAAGCGACCATCAAGAACAAGTACCCTTTGCCGCGCATTGATGACTTATTTGATCAGCTGCAAGGGTCTGTGTCTTCTCCAAGATTGACTTACAGTCTGGTTACCACCAATTGAAGGTGAAGGCCGAGGACATCCCAAAGACGGCATTTCAGGTCGCGGTACGGGCATTATGAGTTCACCGTCATGCCTTTTGGATTGACAAATGCCCCTGCTAGCTTTTATAGATTTAATGAACAGGATTTTTCGACCATACCTGGATCGGTTCGTCGTTGTTTTTATTGATGACATCCTAGTTTATTCCCGAAGCGATGTGGAGCACGAGGAGCATCTAAGGATTGTGCTACAACTTCTGAGGAGGAGAGGAAGTTGTATGCCAAGTTATCTAAGTGTGATTTCTGGCTTCGGGAGGTTGTCTTTTTGGGCCACGTGATTTCAGCCGCTGGTAGTGGCAGTAGACCCGGCGAAGATCGAGGCAGTCCGGGATTGGCCCCGACCGATGAGGTATCAGAGGTCCGCAGTTTCATGGGCTTAGCAGGATATTACCGTCGATTTGTGGAAGGTTTTGCTAAACTTTCCACACCTCTCACTCGTTTGACTGCGAAAAGGGATTAAGTTTACTTGGAGTGAGGAATGCCAGAGGAGCTTCGAGAAATTAAAGAACAGATGATTGTGTCGGCTCCTGTCCTTTCCCTTCCTGTTATGGGAAAGGATACGTGATATACAGCGACACATCGCACAGTGGCTTGGTTGCGTGCTGATGCAGGAGGGAAGGGTAATCGCTTATGCCTCTCGGCAACTGAAGGATTATGAAAAGAATTACCCTACCCATGATTTGGAGCTAGCTGCAGTGATATTTGCACTCAAGTTGTGGCGCCACTACCTGTATGGGAGCACTGCGAGATCTACACCGACCACAAGAAGCGTGAAATACCTGTTCACACGAGAAGAGCTCACCTGTGGCAGCGCAGATGGTTGGACTTGTTGAAAGATTATGATGTAGACATATATACCATCCTGGCAAGGCGAACGTGGTTGCTGATGCCCTGAGCAGGAGAGCAGTACATGAGTCTATCTTTGATGATCACCGGCTCAGGCGCCATTACTGAGCAGTGAGGCGGTTAGAGCTCGAGGTTAGTGTCCCCTGGGGTCTCTGCTAGGACTTATGTCTCTAGTCGTTGCAGCCCACTCTGTTGGACAGGATTCGGGAGAGACAGAGTGAGGACCCCCACCTGATGAGGATTCGAGAGCAGATGCAGACTGGTTTGATAGGGGACTTTTCAGTTGATGGCTGCTGGGAGTACTTGCGGTACAGGGACCGCGCTTGTGTGCCTATGGATGCAGAGACTCCGAGAGCAAATCTTGAGGGGGCCACTATACACCTTATACCATCCATCCTGGTGGGACTAAGATGTATAGGATCTTAAGGCACAGTTTTGGTGGAATGGGATGAAAAGAGACATTGGGAGATTTGTAGCACACTGTCTAACTTGTCAGCAAGTAAAGGCTGAGAATCGTGTACCTGCTGGCAAGTTGCAGAGTCTCCCAATCCCTGAATGGAAATGGGAACATGTTACGATGGATTTTGTCACTAGTTTGCCGAGAGCACAGACGGGAGCGGATGCTATCTGGGTAGTCGTGGACAGGCTTACCAAGTCCGCTCATTTTTGCCGGTTCAGATGACTTGGCCGATGGAGCGACTCGCACAGGTGTACTTGGCTGAGGTGGTTAGATTGCACGGGGTGCCCGTTTCCATCGTATCAGATAGAGACCCGAGGTTTGTCTCGCATTTCTGGAGGAGTTTACAGACAGCCTTGGGGACGCAGCTCCGATTCAGTACAGCATTCCACCCACAGACCGATGGGCAGTCAGAGCGCACTATTCAGACCCTCGAGGATATGTTGAGAGCATGCGTTCTGGACTTTGGAGGAGGATGGTACCGACACTTGGGATTAGTTGAGTTTGCGTACAACAACAGCTATCAAGCGAGCATTCAGATGGTTCCGTTTGAAGCGTTGTATGGACGCAAGTGTCGGTCACCCCTATATTGGAGTGACGTGGGTGAGAAGAAGACTTTGGGTCCTGATCTACTTTTAGAGGCAGAGAAAAAGGTCAGATTGATACGACGACATCTCGAGACCGCCCAGAGTCGACAGAGGAGTTATGCTGATATTCGACGGCGAGACTTAGAGTTTCAGGTGGGTGACCATGTTTTTCTGAAAGTCTCGCCTTCGAAGGGGATTCGGAGATTTGGCATTCGTGGGAAACTGAGCCCTCGTTATATTGGACCTTTTGAGGTGTTGGAGCGCTTAGGGCCAGTTGCCTACAGGCTTGCGCTTCCTCCCAGGCTTTCAGGTGTTCACAATGTTTTTCATGTATCGACACTGAGGAGGTATGTTCATGACCCGTCCCATATCATCGATTTCACCCCATTGGAGGTTGCTGAGAACCTGAGCTATGTTGAGCGGCCGTTGAGGATCTTGGACCGTGAGGTTAGGGAGTTGCGCAGTCGGGCCATCCCGTATGTGAAGGTCCTCTGGAGCAGTCATGATGAGCGCGAGGCTACCTGGGAGCTGGAGTCAGCGATGATGGATGCTCACCCCCACTTGTTTGAGGCCCCTGCTTGAGGTATGACTTTTTTTTCGAGGACAAAACTTTTTCTTGTGGGGGAGGATGTAGTGTACTGGTTTTTCCCATGCAACTTTTCGGTGAATCCACTATGTAGAACACCAAGTGTTGGTGTGTCTGGCCCATGGTGCATCGAAGGGGTGCCACAGATGGGCCTTGTGATACTTTGATAGCGGATTTGGCCTTCGGCTGCATTTGCCGAATTTTAGAAAGGGTTTTGGGTCAATCTGAGGTTGGATTTGGATTCAGCGCGGAAAAACGCTTGAAAACGGCTATTTGCTTGTTAAATTCGGAGCCCGGATGACCAAAAGCGGGCTTCCGGAAGTTTTAAGGGTTATTCGGTGCATGGGGGAGACTCGTGGACCGGGCGGAGCCACGTGGCGGCCTATTATTGGCCGGCTCACGCAGCTCGGTCCATGGGGTGGCGCGGCGGTGCATGGACCGCGGGCGGGTGACGCGTGGCGTGCCCTGATAGGCCGGCGCACGCGGCACGGCTCACCGGTCTTGCGGGGTTGCGGTGGACCGGGCGCATGACACGTGGCAGCGTCGGATTCGTTGGCTCACGTGGGCGCGGTCCACGGTGTGCGCGGGGGGGCGCCTCGGGACTGCGCGCGCACAGTGGCGCCAGGCGGGCGGTCGGCCGCACTTGAGTGCGCCACCTGTCGCCTCGCGGTTGGGCGGCCGTACCTACCCCCGCTGACCGCGAGGGGACACGCGGCGCATTGCGGGCCGCCGGGATTTGCTGTCCCCTGTTTGGGGTGACGTGGCCGCTCCTGGGACTTTCGGGCGCGTCGGACGGGAGGTGTACAACCCCGGTTTCTGGGCGCAGTGCGCCCGGAAACTGCGCCCGAAAACCCGGCCCAACAGCTAATGGGCTGGGCCTATAAATAGGATTCCCTGTTCGTCCCTTAGGCTTTTTGGACCCCTTTTCGCAGAGCATTCTTCAGAGAAGTTTTCCCTCCCTCAGTGCACTACCCATTGGAGAACTTTGAGGATTTTTGGAGGCACTCTTCCCGAGGTTCACCATTTTACGGCGCGGCGCGACGCTTGTTTCCCGGCGATCTTCTTCGCCCCTTCTCAGTGTTTGGACTCCTCCGACTCACCCTGACATCTGATTTCGTCGATTCTTCCGCCGTTGGACTCACGACAGGTAGGACTTCAACTCCTGTGTTTTGAGTTTCCTCGATTTCCGTGCTGATCTTGGAGTTTTCTGAGCACCCATTTGACCCACTTTTCTTCGCGGACTTTTGGACAGCACCGCGGTGTTCTGGCCGTATCTTTTCGCTCAGACGTCAGATTGAGGCGATTCAAAAGGTAATCTTCATCTACTCTTCGCAAGGAGTCTCCTGGATTTTTCTCAGATTTTTCTGGATTTTATTCGAGGGTGAGAATCTCCTTTCTCTGTGGTTCTTTGTTACCGAAATTTGGTACAGTTTGGATTGGGGTGTACCCCTTGCCGGATTTTTATCTCAGCGTAGAAAACTCCGATTTGGGCGTGCAGGTACTCGTTTCGACGGGCTTGTTGCAAGGATCGCGATAGTATTTTTCTTGGATTTTTCTGGGCATTATCCGCAGGTAAAAATTGGAGAATTCTGGACTGTGGATTTAGGGGACAGATTTTGAAAATTGTGATTGAATAGCTTATGTACTTTCCTCTGGGGTATTTTGTACAGATTGGTGGTGTGTTTTGGACTGATCTTGGACTTCGCTTTTGGGAACTTGGAATAGCGCTCGAGGTGGGTGATGTTGTGAACCTCCTACTTGTGAATGTCACTAGGCCTATTAGAATGCCTTGATCATGTGCTATTAATTGTGAATGTATCTATCATGCTTGTATGAGATTAAGGTTCCTTTGTTAATATTTGCATTGTTAGCAGGCTACAGGTTAGTAAGTGGTGTTTCCATGTTTAGATGTGCAATTTAATTAGTTGGAAAGAATATTAAAGCCATATCATGTTATATGTTAAGGGAAGGTTTGAGCATGTGGTTAGAATGCATGTTGTAAAAGGGGTACTTGCTAGTAGATTGTGCATCTAAATTGTATCACGTATCATATGTCCTGCCACATGTACATCGGGAGTTCCAAACATTTAATGTTGCATATGTTAGAATAATTAAAATAATTTTATCAAATAAAGGACTTTGCATGCTTGAATGGTCATCTAGCTAGGCCACCTTTTTCTGCTACACAAACATATTGGAATTGACTTAGGAGAAACCATGCTTTTATTCGTTCTCCTGTCGTCTAGTCTTAGGGGATTGTGTAGTCAGATGTTCAGAGTTGGGACAGTCGGGGATCGATGTTTGGGTGTTGCGGCGACCGCGGACTGTGGGCGGTTGACCGGATTATTATTATTATTATTATTACTTTTGCATCAGATTGGAGGTAGGGGATCGAGTTTCCCTTTAGTGGATGGGTTTTCCCACTTTGATCAGAGACGTGACCCCGTCCTCCTATTTTGTGATACTGATGATACTAGTGACAGTGATACTATGCTCGTGTGGGGTCGCTCCCCTCGAGTGCCACTCCGGAGTAGGTTTCTGACCGTGTTGGGTGCCGGTCAAACCGTGTTGGGTTCCGGTCATTTGGACAGGGGAGATACTGAGTTGTGAGGTTGACAGCAGAGCAGGCAGTGCCAGTGTTTACTGGTGTTTCGATTGGGTTGGTCTGTCAGTCTTTGACGTTCTGGTGCATGCTCTCAACTATTCTTTAGTAGGCATCTTAGAGGCATGTTAGTGGTAGCTCTTCATCAGTAGTGTACTTGTAGCTTACCACCTCTGTTTTCATTTTCGCCTCTGATAGTCCTAGTGGGCATATCTGAGTTGAGTTATACCCACTAGGGGAGGCTACTGTCTTTATAGTAGTTCTCACCCCCTACTGCTTTCTCTTTTCTTTCCCCCTTTGTTTTGCAGAGTCCTCTGCGGGAGTTGCGGGACCCTCTTCCCTGGATCGAGGTAAGAGGATCGCGGATTAGATAGCCACTGCCCCGAGTTCGAGTTTTGTAGTTTTGATGTATCCCCAGTACACTCAGACGGTTGTATTTCCTTTTATTTTGGGTCTGGCTGCGGCCAGCTGGTTGTATTTTATTTCGTGAGCTGGGAGAGACATTTGTATATTTGTGAGAGCTTATTGTACTGTTATTTCCTGCATTTGTCTGAGATGTATTAGTTTTAGTTTAGCTCTGTTTTATGCTCCTTTATTATATTTTATATCTGAGCAGGTTACCAGCGCTTCGTGTACGCGGAAAATTCCGTGTGCACGGCGGATCTGTGGACGGGCCCGGGTTCTGGTTTACACCCGGGGCGTGACAGTGGTTGCTCTGGATAGTCTGATTTTACAGGTGTTTGTGTTTTATTTCTCTTTTGGGAGGGTGGTTGCTCCGGATAGTCTTACGGTTGGATTTACTACTTTTTCCCTGCTTTCCTTGTTATTATCGTGTCGCTGACTTCCCACTCCATGACAGGTTCCTTCAGGGGTGAGAGCTAGGCGACGGTGAGGCCGAGACAGGAGCTTTTGGGTCCATGGAGGCCCTAGACTGTATTTACTCCGGTATTTCGCGTTTCATTTACTATTAGTAGGCTATTGTGTGGTTCTCGATACCCTCGTGGGGTCGGTGTGGATGTCGGCATAGTACTCTCTTGTTATGAGGATGTTGGATTTTATTTCCTTCCTTGGTTTGGCCGTTTTCAAAAGAAAAAGAGAGAGAAAAAGTAAAAAAAAAAAAAAAAAAGAATTACGAAAATCGTTTTCAAAAATTCTGGGTGTCGTGTGGGCACCGCTTTCAAAACCTTGTGGATTTATGGATTTCGAAAACGGATTTAAAAACCTGGGTGTCGTGTGGGCACTGTTTTAAAAAAAAACTCTTTGGATTTATGGTTTTCGAAATTGTTTTAGAAATCTGGGTGCCGGGTAGGCACCGCTTTCAAAACTGTGGATTCGTCCTTTCAAATTGATCGGCCTCGAGAACTATTTAGTCTTGTATGCGTATGTGTTTGGAAACTGTTGTGATTGAATAAATCTGCTATGATTGGATGTTGTATTAGCCGCGACGCCGTGCATATACAGAGGAGACTCTGTCCATTTGCAGGGTGAATCTGTGCATGCGGCGGGTCTAGGCACGCACCGGGGAGGAAAGACTTTCAAAAAAATTTACACACCAAAATTCATATTTTTCGTTGACTGTTTCCGCGGAATGAAACCCCCGGGGTGTGACATTATATGTTTCACCCACTTTTATCGTTTCTGAGGACAAAAGCATGCTTGTATGGACATGTAGTTAGGCCACCTTTTTCTGCTACACTACTTATTGGAACTTGACTTAGGAGAAACCCTGCTATCCTTTTCTCCTTCTTTGTTAGTCAGGCTGTGAAGACCAGGATCTCCGCAGAGCTGTTGCAGTGCGTTGGGTGGCTTCTAGAGGCCTACGTGGTGTGTCGGTGGTGATTGTGCACAATTTGGACACAAATGTTGGACTTCGGGCTTAAAATAGATCCTGTGAGTGATCGTAGGACCCCGTTGAGTGTTTAGAAGTGTTCTCGCGCGGAACAGATGTCAAGATTGGACTCAGCGCGAAAATTTGGGGTAAAAACACTTGTCTGGATGCGTTCGGCGAATTTTAGAATTTGAATTTTGCAAATCGGACAGCGGATTTGGATTCAGTGCGCGAAAATGGTGAAAATAGACTATTCACTTGCATTTTTCGGAGCCTGGATGATGCGCACGATTTTCGAGGCACCTTGATACTGTTCCGGCGACGGCGGCGGGCAGCTGCGGAGCGCGGCGGCGCGGGCTCGGGCAGGCACAGGCGCGGCGGCGGGCAGGCGCGGGCAGGCGCGCGGGCGCGCGGGCAGGCGCGCGGTCCACGGGCCGGCGTCCACCGGAGGGGGACACGTGGCGGGTTCTGATAGGTCGGTGCCATGGACCTGGTTTACGGAGCCGGCGGGGGACAACCTCGGGAAGCGCGCCTGGCAGAGGAGCAGACCCGCGCGGGCAAGGCGCGCGGGCCCTGGCGCGGCGGCGTCAGCGGGGGCAGGCCAAGTGTCGGCCTCCCATTCGCGGGTCAGCGCGCGATGTGACGCATCGCTGTGGCCGTGCGTCAGAGCGGGCGCAAGTGCGGTCCACGTGGGGGCCGCCGATTTGCCTCCGCGGTCCCGTGGTCGCGGTGCACGGGTCCATGGACACGTGTCGCTCCCCGGTTGACCGAACGCGGATGACGTGGCGCCTCGCTGGCGCGGCATGGACGCGTGGACCGCGGGGCTGGTTACTGTAGCAGCCCGGAAACCAGTTTCGGGCGCCCGGAAGTTGCGCCCGAATCTTGGATTTCGGCCTATAAAGGCCCGAATCCTCCCATTTCGTCTCTTTTCTCCTTTTTGCTCGCACAAAGAGGCTAAGGGGAGGGAGAGGGCGATTCGTGGGAGGGTTTTCGTGGGTGCACGAGCGCGCCGTTGACCCCGTGGAGCGCACAAGGTGTTCCAAGGAGCTAGTTTGATGCGTTGGACGGCGCGACGGGTCGAGGTTGGTCCCGTTTGTTGTTTTGTGGTATTTTTGGCACAGTCTTGAGTTTCCTTTTGGATTTCGGATTTGACCCCACGCCCTCATGCGTGTTAGGGACCGTGTTTTACTGTGCCGTTTTACTGCATGGACTGTTGCTGGTGTTTTGGACGCGCCTCGTTTTGCGTGCAACCTTAAGGGAAGCGTGCTCCGTTTTGCCTGCAGATTCGAGGTACGGGGACCGTTTCGCGTGCAGGTCGTGTTGGCACGCACCGTTTTGCGTGCGGATTTTAATGGCGTACATTGTTTTGCGTGCAAGTTTGGTGGCCGTGCATCGTTTTGCGCGCGGACTCGTAAAGTTTGCACCGTTTTGCGTGCAACTTGTTGTACGAACTCGGATTGAGGCGTGCCTTTACACTCTTTGGATCTACGCGTCACAAGGATTACCGTCGTGTTTTCGGGGAATTTTCTGAGATTCCCCCGAAGGTATACTTCTTTCCCCTTTACTGTGCAGAGTATTACAGTTGTGTTTGTTGTGGACTTTCGCGCTCACCGCGTTGTGGAATTTGTAACTCGGCCTCCGGGACTCGGATTTTGACGTGCAGGTACTCGTTTCGAAGGGCTCGACGCGACGATCGCGTTAGTATTTTTGGTGGATTTTTCAGAGTCCGTTCTGCAGGTGAAAGTTGCACATCTTCAGGACTAGTTTCAGTAGATGGTGTATACTTGGATATTTTAGCATAAAGTGTAACTTTGGACCTTTTGTTGTACCCAGGAGGGTTCGCGAGTGTTTTTGGAACACTGCTTGGAGCCGAGGTTTGCGCGACATGTACCGTGGATACGGGTTCAGCGGATTGTGCGTGCAAGTGGCCACGCTCTTCACCAACCCCAGGTTTGCCTTGGATTGAGCTCTTCAGGTGGGTAAGCTTAATATTGATAAGATTGTTATGTTATCGTGAATGTAAGTGCACTTATTGGGGATGTCACCCTACTATGACTGATAGCAGGCATATTTGATGTACAACCGATATGAGCGAGAGGTAAGCAAGGAATGGCCTACTTGTGTGAGATTGGTTATATCATAGCAGGAATATTTTAGCATGCTTTGCTAATATATGTTTCACCCGCTTTTATCGTTTCTGAGGACAAAAGCATGCTTGTATGGACATGTAGTTAGGCCATCTTTTACTGCTGCACTACTTTTGGAACTTGACTTAGGAGAAACCATGTTATCCTTTTCTCCTTCTTGTTAGTCAGGTGGTCAGTGTTGCTCGGGTTCGAGCAGGGGTCTGGGTAGTGTAGCCGGGACATTGGTGTCAGGGACGGGTTGTTTTGGATTGCCGTTGGCAGGGTTTGCAGCAACCGCGGATATTGGGCGGTTGACCGGATATTTATTTATTCACCAGATTGGGTATCTGATTTCTCTAGTGGACAGAGTTTCCCTCTATTTGAGTATTTTTGCATCTGATTGAGGACCGAGGCTTCTTTAGTGGTGGGGCTTTTCCACTTTGATCAGAGTCATGATCCAGTCCTGCTGATTTATACTTCTGTTACTGGTTACTGAGATACTTTACTCGTGTGGGTCTTTCCCCTCGAGTGCCACTCCGGAGTGTAAGATCGGACGGTTAGAGTGGCCGATCTGTTACTTACTTTGAGTCCTTGAGACTCCTATCCCATATCGGTGTTATGCTTTGGCCAGCATACCCGATTCATCAGGCACAGCAGGCAGTACAAGTTTTACTGGTGGCACCAGATTGAGGTCGTTACAGGCATTTACTTTATTGTTGCACTCGTGTCAAGGGGACCGAGTAGAGTCTAGTAGCTGTGTTTAGACCAGTGCTAGTATTGTTTGGAACCGTTTGGGGATTGACGGTGGTCCCAAGGTCATTGTGAGTTGTTGACCGTTGTGAGAGAGGTTGAGCATCTTGAGGCTATCCGTTCTGAGAGAGAGCGTGGATTCCGACTATAGCCTGCATGAGCCACTACTCGATAGCGAGTTAGTCCGTTTGGACGCCCTACGTAATTCCTGCCCGTCAGCGGGAGGTGGTCGTAGGTGGGGCACAGGTTTGACTGGACCAGATGTGGCAGCCAGCTCGATTGGGTCGATTGTGCACTTCATGTGCTAGTGGTTGCATACCATACTTTGTTTCTCCCCTCTTGAGCATTTATATGGAGGCTTGGTAGCTGTTAGGTGACATCAGCATTCTTGTTCAGTTCCTACTTCTTTCGTTATATTATGTCTCTTGAGGACTTAGTGGGCAGACCGTCGGGTCTGGCGGTGGTACCCACTGAGAACTCCCTTTTTGGTGTAGTTCTCACACCCTTTGGGGGTTTTCCCCCTCCTTTTTCCTTCCTCTCCTTTGTGTTGCAGAGTCTTAGCGGGTGTTGCTGATTCTGCGGTTGTTGATCGAGGTGAGGGAGTCACGAGCTAGATCCCTACCCGTCGTTGGAGAGTAGAGGTACCCCCTTTCAGAGGAGACCTGCAGTAGATTGGCTATTTTGTTTTCCTCTTTTGAGAGACTCTTGTAGTGAGGATATGATATGTATTGAGAGACTGTATACTGATGTATTTATTGGAGATATCTCCCTGTTGAGTTTTGAGCTTTGTATATGAGGATATTGTATCATTATCATTTTTGGGAGATGGCCATTGTTGTTTTATTTCCAGTTGTACAGTGGTTGATTTTAGTTATACAACAGATTTTCATTTATAGCTCTGATATCTGTTAGTTGTAGTACTTTTCTTGCAGGTAGGACGCTTCGCCTATGCGGGGTTTGGCATAGGTGGCGGATCTGTTGGCGAGCCCGGGTCGCAGTTTCGACCCCGGGGCGTGACAGATTAGGTTGGTATCAGAGCCTAGGTTGTAGGTCATGGTGGACTTAGAAACCCTAGGCTTATGGTTTGACCCTTGGTTGACTTCGTGAGAGTCGTGATTTATAGCGAGAGTCCTGATTGAGTTTTATACCTCTCCCAAGGGACGGGAGGAGCGATTGGCATGTTTATTCTCCTAAGTGATTATGTTGGCTGCAGACAACATAATGCTGTGGAACGGGTGACATGCTTTAGACTTTCGCTGGATTGGGTCGAGCGTTGTTGTGTGCTGTTTTGTAGTTTCGTCGTGGCGAGCGGTGTCTCCCCGACGCTGGGTTTTGACCCGTGTGTATCCTGTCATAGTAGTTGAGCTTGAGCGGTTGGTTTTGGGCCGGATACCCGGATTGTGGTCAGAGCGCTCCGGACCCAGATGACAGGATTGTTAGAGGCTTATAAGCGGCAGAGTGAGCGAGCAGCTGGTTTTAGTGACACAGTTATCGGAGCAACGGGCAGCTCGACAGTGCTTCCTTCCGAGACCACCCGGTTGCAGTATT
This sequence comes from Tillandsia leiboldiana, assembly GCA_029204045.2. Taxonomy (NCBI): domain Eukaryota; kingdom Viridiplantae; phylum Streptophyta; class Magnoliopsida; order Poales; family Bromeliaceae; genus Tillandsia; species Tillandsia leiboldiana. The sequence goes on from JAQNDB010004625.1 coordinate 12,475, forward strand.
CTCAGTGGCGGGGATTTTTGTGGCACCGATGGAGTGAGTAGCCCCCTCTGTGCCAATGGTTAGTGGCAAGGCACCGAGGTAGGGTGGATAGTTGACAGCTGGTGAGCTGAGGGGACGCGATCGATCTATTGAGCCAGATTTGGCAAATGAACCACCCCGACTCGTAAGATTGAGTTGGAGCATTTGGAGGCAGAGTCGTGGTTGGTGGTGATGGAGTGATCAATTGAGAGCCTCCCTGTGCTAGAGAGTTTTGGCAGTTGTTGAACTGCGGGCTCCAGGTTCGAGGGACGAGGCGCATAGGATATGTGGCTGGGAGTAGATTGCGCCAGGATACCTTTTAGTTCAGTTAGTCCCTCAGTTACGGATTATTGACGCCTCGATGGTGTGGGCGTTGTTTAGGGAGCGTGGAGTTGCAGTTCCTTTGGATACGGATCTGCCGCTAGGGGCGAGTTCAGGATATTGGCGCTTGGCGCCGGGTGATGGAGGACAGATCGACCGGCAGAGGCATTTTCTATTTCTTTTTCCAGGATAACGGGTTCCCGAGATGCCAGAGATCGGGTGGACCCCGATGGCAGCATCAGCATCTATATCAGAGTGGCGCAGCGGTAGCGTGGATTTGTTATCTGCGGAGGACCTTATTCGTCGCCCCAGTGTGAGCAGAGACAGAGGTCGTACTCCCTATGTGGATAGTCCTGATTTTCAGGTAGATTGAGCGACAACCACTTGCATCGAGTGGATGAATCTGTGCCGCCCGGTTGGAGGGCGCCACGGTAGTGGATTAAGTTGTCGCAGGTGTGATTTCATCATAGCAGTCGGAGTTAGAGCATGTTGTATTCCTGCATGGACTAGAGACAGAATTATTACCATGTGCACTAGAGGTACAGGTTTCTGTTGTTGTTGTGCATGTGGAGGAGGCTTTTGGATCATGTCCAGTGCAGCTGAGACTGCGAGTTACCGGCAGACTTATTGGTAATTGTGGCAGTTCGGTATCTTAACCATGTGCTTGAGAGTGATTGACACAACGCCACAGGATGTTTTGGCTGAGGAAAGAGAGGACTTTGACCTTCTGCGAGGCAGACGAGAGGAGGCTTGATGGTTGAGATAGTTATAGCACATAGGTTATAGCGGCAGTATGATAGGTGCTTACGGCGGCACCGGGACCCAAGGATATCTCTGTTGCCACGAGATCCCGGGTGTGATTTCACCTGAGCTGTAGATAATGCCGCCAGTTAGGGAGATAGAGATTGCATTTGACGTGGTTCGGGGAACCGCGCCACCCTCGACAGCACCTCATTGGATGTCGCCTGTAGAGTTGAGAGAGCTGATGGCGCAGTTGCAGGATCTGATGGATCGAGGGGTCTGTTTGACCTAGTGCCACGCCATTGATATACGGTGGTTATGCCACGCCGTTGATACACGGTGGCGATGCCGCGTCATTGATACACGACTGTGAGGGCCCCTTTTTTTGGTTCGAGTGTTGACACGTCCGGGTGGTATCTAGGACCTTTCGATGGAGTCATACTCCGGCAGTTATAGTATGGTGTGAGTACCTATTGGAATCAGACAGCCGAGGATCTTGCCTAGATGGCGTACAGGACACGGTAGGGCATCATGAGCTCATAGTGAGGCCAAGTGGATTGATTAATGCCCTGCCACTCTTATGATTCGAGGAATTGTGCTCCAGCTATACTTGATTGGATAGGTAACAAGATCCTCCAGGGATATTTGGATTTACTCCGAGAGCGACTTGGAGCACGAGGGGTACTTGTGGATGTGCTACAATGTTTGGATGAAGCTGTATGCCGAGTTATTGAGGTACAAGTCGTAGCTTCAGAAGCCTACCTTCTTGGGTCACTTTGTTCGAGCCGTAGGAGCGGCGGTGGAAATCCGGCCAATATGAATACCATTTGGGAATTGGCCGAGGTCGACAATTATGGTCAAGGTAAGGAGCTTCTTTGTCACGCCCCCGGGGGTTTTTGAGTCTATCAAAGCAGAAAATTGCGTGTATTATTTTTTTTTTCTTCTTAACAAGGTAACTTAAACCTCATCCCCGGTGCGTGCCAGACCGCCACATACACAAATTCTCTCTGCCCACGGACAGAGTCTCCTTTGTATATGCACGGCGTCTCATTTACAACAAGTGTACATCAACCATCAGCCATACAATAGACATACATCGTCAAACAGAGTACAGTAACTTAACTAATGTTATAAAAGCGGCGTCACCGTTTGGAAAGGATAAAACCAGCGGTTGCAAAACCCGTGCCCACACGGCACTTCGTTTTGAGGAAAACGTTTTCGAAATCATTTGGTTTATCTTGAAAACATGCCGCGTATGAAAACATCACTAAAAGCATCAAAGTATAAAAGTACACCTCATCCACAGCGCTAACTAATACATGTCCACGACTAATACAATCCACAAGCAAATTAACTAGAAGAAGCGTAAGGGGAATGAGATAATAAACCCAAGTGTCTGACTACGGTCCTCGCGACGCAGTCTCACCGCCCTCCCGGCTAACGCACCTCGTAACACCTGACACGGAGTGGGTAATGTCAGTGACAAACAAAGCAGATGTCTAATAACAATAAGGAATAAGGAGCAAACCGAAAACACCGGAACCTTTCGCTAAAACCCTGCACAAAATTAAGCTGGGCCCCAACCCCAGATTTATCAATTAAGTTGGGCACCAACCCCAGATTTATCAATTAAGTTGGGCACCAACCCCAGAGTCCCTGTCGGGGAGACTAAAGTCTCCCCTCGTGCGCAAACACCTCTTTGATGCATTTAACCTCTTCACGGTGCTGGTGTGCTATTTTCAGCGGGCGCGAAGAGGTCCTCACGGCACCCGCCCCTTTGTGAGGTACACGGGTCAAAAGAGACCACTTCTCCGAAAAAGTACACCCATGCGGAGGCCAATCCGCCTGTGTACGTGCAGCATCCGAAACGGATTTGCCGAGATCGGTGTGTAGTGAGCACCGCGACCGTAGCCGCTTCAATTGTTAGATGAAATACAATTATGCAAAAGGTTAAACTGTCCATCTACTTTGTTAGATAAATTAAGAGCACTTTAATGACGATAGATGCACTTACTGCACTTGTTGCACTTATCGCAACCGTACCCACCTATTTGAAGAGAAATCGGAACACCTGAATCCTTCGCGCACCCCCGCTGCGCACTTGGACCTAAAGAAAGTCCGCAAGGATAACTATAGTCAAAAACGTGTACTAACATCCGAAAACAAAAGACCCAATTTACTCTTTTCGACGGAAAAGTCCAACATCGTCCGGGTGACGAAACGGAAATCCCGCGCCGTCGTCGTCGTCCGCCGGAACCCCGCGCGGTTCGGAACCGCGCGGCGCGTCTCCGCGGCGACGCCCACGCGGCGCGGTGCCTCGCGCGGGTGTTGCCCGTGCGGCGGCCGCGCGGTGCCCGCGCGGGTGTTGTCCGTGCGGCGGCCGCGCGGTGCCCGCGCGGGTGCGGCCCCGCACGGCGCCCGCGCAGTTGCGGGTCCGCGCGGGTGCCGCCCACGCGGCGCCCGCGCGGTGCCGCCACGGTTGCGGGTCCGCGCGGGTGCCGCCCGCGCGGCAGCCGGCGGGCGCCCGCGCGGTGCCCGCACGGTTGCGGGTCCGTGCGGGTGCCGCCGCGCGGTTGCGGATCCGCCGGCAGCCCGCGCGGCGCCCGCGCGGTGGCCCGCACGGTTGCGGGCTGCGTGGGTGCCGCCCGTGCGGCCAGCCGCGCGGCGCCCGCGCGGTTTTGCGGGTCCGCGCGGCATGCCGCGCGCGCCCATGCGGTTGCGGGTCCCAGGGGTGCCGTCCGTGCGGTAGCCGCGCGGCGCCCCATGCGTGCCCGCACGGTTGCGGTCCGCATGGGTGCCGTCCGTTACTCTCCTCCGTGCGATGCCCTAGCGGCACCGCGCGCCTGCGCCGTCCGTTCCGTGCCCTAGCATGATGACGACGACGGCGACGGTGACGGATTACGACTGAGAAACCAAGAACTCAAACAAACAGAAGACGACGGAAAAAATCCCAAATAAATTATAACAATTATTTTACAAACCGAAGATCGACGGGAAGGTTGTCCGGTCGCGTTCTTGCCTTCGGTTCGGTGTCCGGGAAGATCGGGCTTCTTCTCTTTCTCCTTTCCCTTTCTTCCGGCTAGGGTTCCGTCTTTTCTTTTCTTTTTTCTCTCTCACCGATTAGGGTTTTTATTTCCTTCTTTTCTTTTCTTTCTGATAATCGGGATCCCTTACATAGCTCGTATTAATCTTTAATTAATTTCCTTTTTAATTAGTACGTAAGAGAATCTATTTTCCCTCATGGATAATTAATTAAACTAATTAATTATCCCCTACGAGATAACCCACCTTATCTCTAACGGGTGCAAGATATTTTGCACGGATTCCGATGCATGACTTAATCATCGTATCACTAGGAATTTCGTTCCGGGAGATCCCGGGATCGGATTTCAGATCCGATCACACCGTCGGCCTTCTTTTTCCGCGCTTTATCGCAGAAAAATACTAGCACCACACACCGGCCAACTTTTAAGAATTGAATAATTTTATTTCACTTAGAGGCTTAAATGACTACATGTAAGTCAAAAATACCCGAAAGACCGGATCACTACACCACTCACACTTTATAAAAAGTTTCGTCCCGAAACTTAAGTACAAACCCCACTAATCAATTCGGGAAAACATTTCTCTCATCTTCGATTCAGTTCCCAAGTCGCCTCGCGCTCTTCATGGTTGCTCCACTGGACCTTCACATAGGGGATAGTTCGATTGCGCAACTTCTTGTCCTCTCTTGCCAAAATCGCACCGGTGTCTCCTCGACGCTTAAATCTTCTCGCAACTCGATGGTGGAGGCATCCAAGGCATGAGAGGGATCAGCTAGGTACTTCCGGAGCATTGAGACATGGAACACGTTATGGACTCGTTCGAGAATTCGGCGGCAGGGGCTAATCGGTACGCCATCGGTCCTACGCGTTCTAGGATCTCGAACGGTCCCTACGTACCTCGGGCTTAACTTTCCCTTTATGCCGAAGCGTCGGTTCCCCTTGGAGGGCGAAACTCGAGTAACGCGTGCTCACCCACCATGAACTCTAAGTCTCGGCGTCTGTTGTCCCGCGTAGACTTTTCTGTCTGCTCTGGGCGGTCAGTAGCCTTGTCTAATCAATCGCACCTTTGCTTCGGTCTCCTCCACCAAATCTGGGCCCAGAAACTTGCGCTCACCCAAGTCGTCCCAGCATATTGGAGACCGACAGCGGCGCCCGTACAGGGCCTCGTATGTGACATCTGAATGCTGGCCTGGGTAACTGTTATTGTAGGCAAATTCCACTAGGGGCAAACACCGTGCCCACCCTTCGCCCAGTCCAAAACGCATGCCCGAAGCATGTCCTCCACAATTTGTATCACCCGCTCTGATTGTCCGCGGTCTGCGGGTGAAAAAGCCGTACTGAAGTGCAACTTGTTCCCATTGCTCGCTGCAGCCTCTGCCAAAAGTTTGACACAAATCGCGTGTCCCTGTCCGACGTGATGGATGTCGGCACCCCATGCAACCTTACTATCTCGTTGATGTAGGTTTGTGCCAGTCGTTCCCGCGTCCACGTCGTGTGTATGGGCAGAAAGTGGGCCGATTTCGTCAGACGGTCAACAATTACCCATATTGCAATCGTGTCCCCTATGACGATCTCGGGAACCCGGTCACAAAATCCATGGTAATCATGTCCCATTTCCACTCGGGCACCGGTAAGGGTTGCAATTTCCTGCCGGACGCTGGTGCTCGGCCTTCACCCGTTGCCACACCAGGCAGTGTGCCACAAACCGAGTCACGTCTCCCTTCATTTTGGGCCACGAGAAGGTCTGTTTGACGTCCTTGTACATCTTCGTTCCCCCGGGATGCGCTGCATATGGAACAGTATGCGCCTCCGCAGGATTTCCTCCTTGAGTTCTGGTAGATCCAGCACCAGATTCGTCCCCGAAATCGTATCGTGCCGTCGGAGTTTACTGTGAAATCACCTTCTTGGTCGGCAGTTACTCTATTTCGCACCAGCTGGAGTTGGTCATCAGTCGACTGCCCTCGAGAATTCTGTCAAGCAAGGTAGGTCTGACCACCAGTGGTCAGAAGTTGTTCGACTGTACCCGCCGGTACTACTTCTAGTCTTAATCGCGAAAAACTCCGCAATCAGACTATCTTGCTGGGTGATGGCACTTACCCCTGCCTTTTCGGCCTGCCCCTTACGGCTCAGGGCGTCGGCCACCACGTTTGCCTTTCCCGGGTGGTAGTGGATCGTTAAATCGTAATCCTTCAGTAGCTCGAGCCACTGTCTTTGTCGCGAATTTAACTCCTTTTGGGTGAAAAGGTACTTAAGACTTTTATGATCTGAGTACACATTGCAGTGTGCCCCATACAGGTAGTGTCTCCAAGCTTGAGGACGAACACAACCGCTGCGAGTTCCAAATCGTGCACGGGGTAGTTTCGCTCGTATTCCTTGAGCTGCCTTGACGCATAGGCTATAACCTTTCCCCGTTGCATGAGTACTCCACCCAGTCCGTTTCGCGACGCATCGCAGTACACTTCATAATCCTCCCTGGTTCTGGCAGGGCGAGAATCGGGGCTCGCGTCAATCTATCCTTGAGCTCCTCGAAGCTCCTCTGACATTTGTCCGTCCAAAATGAACCCTTTTTAGTCAAGCGTTTTTTAAGGGGGTGGCTATCTTGGAGATGTTGGGTTATATGTAATAAGGATCTAAATAGGGGAAAAACACCTAGAGGGGGGGAATAGGTGTAAACGTATAAACACTCAAAAAATCGTTGCGATAAAAACCCAATGCGGAAAAAAAATAATACGCAAGATTTTTACGTGGAAAACTCCATCACCGGAGTAAAAACCACGGGACCGATAACACGGCAGAAATCCACTAGAATTAAAACACGTACAAGGTGATTTACCGTACACACTTACGACTCAACCTTTTCCATACGCTCCTAGAGGATCTTCTCCGCTCGCTCCGCGACGCTTCTCGAATCCACGATCTGCGCCCAACGCCGAATCCACGGCGTCCAACGTCGAATCCACGACGTCCGACCGAATCCACGGTCTTCACCCAATAGCACCCTTCGAATCCACGAACGTGCCTCGCTCCGAATCCACGAGAGCGGTTGAACCTTGAATCCACAAGGACACGCGAATCCACGCGCCGATTTTTGGGGTAAATCGTTGTTTTTGGGTGGTGATGATCCGCCGAATACTTAGATCAAAGATAGATCGGAAATACCATCTAAGTATTCATTAGTTTGATTCAACTCAAGATGTGAGTATGAAAACCTAGAATCAAACTAATCAATATAGATGAAGAAACATAGAGTTCTCTAATGATTTCCTTTCTTCTCTATATGTGGATCTAGAGCCGTATAAGATGATATATGAAATGACGGCTATTTGGATTTTTTTCGCCCCCTAGAAAAGAATCATAGGGTCTATTTATAGGTTAGAAACCCTAGGAAGGAGATAAGAATCAAAAACCTAACATTTCTTTCTGGAAATTTTACGGACGGCGATCCGGATCGGATTAGCTGTGATCCGGATCGTCGTAACGTCAGGCAATTCCAGAAAACGAAGGTTCGGGATCCGGATCGAAGTGCTTGATCCGGATCGTTCATACAGTTCACCAAACATCAACGTTCGGGATCCGGATTGCGAAGCCTGATCCGGATCGTTCAAGGAAGATGGTAAACTCAGTGTTCGGGATCCGGATCAAGAGAGTCTACGATCCGGATTGAACTGGTGTATGAACGAACCACCTTCGGGATCCGGATCGAACAACCTGATCCGGATCCTGAACATGTCCCAAGTCCAGTTTTTGATTTTTATGCAATGAAAGATTCTTCCAAGTGTTTCTACACTACAAGAAGTATTCGGATCACACAAAATCTTAGTTAAACATACCTGATCCTTTTGAATTCTTCTTTCTTGAGATTGAGTTAAATGATCCAACTTTCTTCACCTTCAATCTTCAAGACTTGAGACTTTCACGAAACTACGCCAACTCAAATTCCGTAACAATCTCCCCCTTGGCGGTTTCGTGACAAAACACAGATCCACTCAAGAAAATTCAAAAGATATTTTTGTTGCTATCACCATACAACAAAAATTTACAATGGAGATCCAAAAAATTTAAAACATGAATAAACTCCTAAAACAGACTCTAGACTTAGACATCTGTACTCTCTGCACAAAGAAATCATTCTTGACAAAAAGAGATCGTTAGATACCTCAAGAATATTTAGCATTCAAAACCTAGTACAGAGATAGAGTTTATCTGATCATCATGACATTTGAGAAATTAGATATGTAAGAAATCATAGTCAAAAACCAACATATCTTCTATGCAATCAAAAACCAAATGTCATGTTAGTGAAACTCACTTGTTAGTCATAATTGTCACGCCCCGGGGTCGAAACTGCGACCCGGGCTCACTAACAGATCCGTCATCTGTACGGAAACTGCCGTACAGACGAAGCGTCTAACCTGCAGAAAGAATCAACTACAGAGATACAGATATCAGAGCTGAAAGTAAACTAGTAAGAACTGGAAACCAAACACTGTACAACTGAAGATAATACAATATCCATCTCCCAAATACGATCGTATACCAAGTCCTCTGATACAAAACTCAAAGGGAGATATCTCCAATAAAGTACATCAGTGTACAAGCTCTCACTACAAAAATATCCTCACTACATCAGTCTCTCAAACTGTAAAATAAGTACAACTCTATACCTCACAACAAAGTCTCTCAACAGAGGAAAAGAAGTAACTAATCTACTGAAGCTCTCCTCTGAAGGGGTACCGCTACACTCCAACGACGGTAGGGAACTAGCTCGCGACTCCCTCGCCTCGGTCAGAAGGATCAGCAACTGGAGCAACAGGAACAGGAGAAGAAGTTCCTGGGGAAAAAGACACCACGACGGGTGTGAGAACTACTTCCCACAGTAGTTCTCAGTGGGTGCCGTCAACAAGCCCAACGGTCTGCCCACCAAGTCTACTAGAGTTAAAAGATAACAGAGCAATGAAATCTGAACAAGAAAAGCTGGAGCTACTCTACAGCTGCCATACCTCTATCTAGATACTCAAAAAGTGGAACAGATGAAAGTAAAAGAGACCACTCGCACCCAAGGTGCTCAAAAGACCCAACCATCGAACTGACTGCCTCATAGGGTCCAGTCAAGCCTGCGCCTGTCGACTAGGAACGCGCCTGCCCACTACCACGCATCCCCATGAGGACGGGATTTACGTGGGGCGTCCTGCCCGACTAACTCACCTCTCGCGCAAAACTGCCTCAACAGGCCCATCGTATCCACAGCGGCATCTCAGGGACGCGACTCCAACTGAGGAAAACGGCGCGGCATAGAGTATCACAATTGGCATAAGCAGGCTAGTCAAAATCCACGCTCACTCTCAGAACGGTAGGACTCAGGATCCCCAAATACCTCGCACAACAGTCGGAGAACTCTCGACGACTCACTCTCTCGCTAACTCGAAACACGAGACACTAGCCTCGCCAACGGCTCGCAGCACAAGGCTCACTGGCTGGAGATACTCCACAGCAGGAACGACCCACAACTCAGGGTAACAAAACAGGTCGGACAACACTCAACGACCTGGGACCACCGTCAACCCCCACGGTTCCCAACAAGACGGACCGGAAGATACTCGACGGCCCGGGACTGCCGCGCAACGGCTCCCCCTACGACGGCACAACAGGGAAACAAGACCTCCCGGACTACCGTTTACCCAAACGGCTCCCGGCACAGATAAGCAACCCAGCTACAACTACCAGACTCCACTCTGCTCCCAGCAAGAGTGCAAAAGCATCCCACACTAAAAGCAAGTCCCGACCTCTCGGCCCACTACCCGGCGAGAAAACACTATGTCCAGGGATGAAGGACAGTGTGGATGTCTAAGCATAAATAACCCTAGCCCAAGTGAGGGTTTTCTACTAGTCTGGTTACACATACAACATATGCAAGGGGTGCTAGGTCAAGTTCCAAGATAACCACATTAACCGATAATAAGGATAGCCATTCCAACAATCAGCATGCTACACAAGGAAATAAACTATCATGCATAGTCCTACAGTAAAGAATTAATGTACATTCCATAAAACTTGGAGATAAGGCCACCCACCTCAATTTGCCACCAATTGCTCGTAGACACTTGCAATTGGCCTCCACGCGATCCGCACGCAAAACGATGTCCGCTGCGGAGTCCGCACGCAAAACGGAGCACTGTGCCGGAATCCGCACGCCAAAACGGAGTCCGCACGCAAAAACAATGTCCCGCTGCCGGAGTCCACAACGCAAAAACGGTGCACGGTGCCGGAATCCCCGCATCAAAACGGAGTCCGCACGCAAAACGGTGCACGGTGCCGGATCCGCACGCAAAACGGTGCAACTGGTCCATGATCCCGCACGCCAAAACGGAGTCCGCACGCAAAACGGTGCACGGTGGCCGGAGTCCGCACGCAAAAACGGTGCACGGTGCCATGA
>JAQNDB010004626.1:0-23023 GCA_029204045.2 Tillandsia leiboldiana
ATCGTTAGTAAATATTTTGGAGGACTTATGTGTAAATGGTTACACACGAAAGGATAATGGATAATCCCAATCGGATTAGGATTCGATTAAGTGTTACTAGAGTTTATTTTAAGATATAATTAGTTAATAGGATTTATTGAGATTTAATTACAGATCTTTCTTGTACACTAATTATACGATTTAAGTAGTTAATATTTTTAGGAGACTTTTCTTTGTAACTAATTATAAGATTTAATTAGTTACTAGATTTTATCTTGGATTAATTTAACAAGATCTTTCTCTTTGTACTAATTATAAGATTAATTAGTTACTATAGGAGATCTTTCTTTGTACCTAATTATAAGGATCTAATTAGTACAAGGAGATCTTTCTTGTAAAACTATTATAAGATTAATAGTTATACTAATTTATTTTGTTATAGCCGACCAACTTCCTATTATAAGAGTAGGTGTACGTATGTGAGACATAAACAACAATTTTTGAGAAAGATAAAAGTGGAAATTAATAAGGTGGTCGTGGAATGTGGTGAGAAAACCCTAGCCGCTATCCTCTCCTTTTTCCTAAAGTCCTCCATAATAATCGTTCTCAATCTTCGGAAGATTGCTAGCACAATTAGAAGATTGATTCACCTCTACATCGACGCAAGAATTAATTCGAGATCGATCGCGAATCAAGGCGATCGTTTTTTGATCAAGGGGTGATTCCGTTGGACACAAAGTAGAGGCCGGGTGCGTGCGCGGCTATCAGGACGAACAATTTTTAACAACGATCGTCGGCTTCGCGGGATCTCGACCCGCGCAAGGTAAAAATTATCCTATTGATAAGATCAATTAGATTACCTTTTACGATCTAAACAAAACATGAGGGGATCTGGTTTAAGAAAAATTTAATTGCGTCTCTTTCTTCCGCTGCGCATATCCGTATATTTCTTACAGTATTATCATGAGAAGATGCATTTACAGGAGTATCATCATCAAGAGAGATATCAGGGGTAGATTTATCAGATGCAAAGTGGAAAAGCTTCATCTACTTTAACATTTATGGATTCTACAATCGTTTTAGATTCTAAGTTAAATACCCGATATGCTCTACTATTTGTAGAATAACCCATGAAAATCCCTTCGTCACTTCGAGAGTCAAATTTTCCAAGATTTTCGCGGTCACGTAAAATGTAACATCGACTCCCAAAGATACGAAAATATTTGATGTTTGGTTTTCTACAAAACCATAGTTCATATGGTGTATTTAAAGTTCCCGGGCGCAAATAAACTCGATTAATAACATAGATTGCAGTGTTCACAGCTTCAGCCCAAAAATATAACGGTAAATTCCGGCTATGAAGCATAACACGTGCCATCTCTTGTACAACCCTGTTTTTGCGCTCGACTACACCATTCTGTTGAGGTGTATAGGGTGCTGAGAATTCATGTTTAATGCCATTGGAAGTGCAAAAATCAATGAATTTAGAATATATGAATTCTCCACCTCTATCACTTCTAACACGAATGATCTTTTCATTCTTTTCAATCATAATACGAAGGCAAATCTCGTGAAAAGAATCAAAAGTATCAGCTTTCTCTTTTAAAAATGCTACCCATGAGTATCTAGAGAAATCATCAACCAATAAGAAAATATACCATTTACCTCCCAAGGATGGTTGACGTGTCGGCCCCATAAGATCCATATGCAATAATTCTAAGGGCCGTTTAGTACCAACGTGGTTCAAGTTCTTGTGTGCAGTCCTGGATTGTTTTCCCTTTTGACAACCACCACACACAATGTTTTGTTTAAGTGAAAGTTTGGAACCCCCTTGACCACGTCTTTGTTTGAAATTCTAGCAAGTTCCTTAAAATTTATGTGACCTAGCCTTTCATGCCAAAGTGTTTCATTATTCAAAGAGGCTAAGTTACAATTTTCAGAAATTTTATTGGGAACAACATAACAATTGTTTTCAGATCTAACCCCCTTTAAAAAGAAAACATGGTCCTTATCAGTTACAATGCATTCAACAGATGAAAAATTAACTGAAAAACCATTGTCACAAAGTTGACTGATACTTATGAGGTTAGTCTTAAGGCCATCAACAAATAACACATTATTCAGAATCGGGCATCTGGAATAGCTACTGTTCCTTTTCCAACAATTTTGGAAGACTGACCGTCTCCGAAAACTACAAGTCCTTCGGAGATTTTCTCAAAATTTTGAAAGCAGTTTTTGTCACCGGTCATGTGACGGGAACAACCGCTATCCAGATACCAAGACGAATTATCATATGCATGCAAGGAAATATTTGTAACAAGACAAGGGAAGATTTCACCTTTGCGTACCCAAACCTTTCGAGTTTTGGTGTACGTCGGAAATGATTGTGAAGTTGATACCTTTGGTGAAAGCGTCTTGTTTGATCCATCGCTTTTCCTTGACGTCGTCGTCTTGTTTGATGAACTACCGAGGTTTTTTCTTTTGAATAATTTGCATTTGATTTCCGAGGAATCACCCTTTTGGTAGTCGTTGCAAGAAGTGCTTGAGTTGAGCGTTTGGCTCCCATCTTGCAATTTCTCCTTATGTGCCCTGCAATACCACAACGAAAACATACCTTGGTGCTTGACGATTCCGAAGAGGGGGAAGTAGGTTTGTTGTCGTTGTTTGTCGTCAATTCCGGTGTCGGAGGAGGAGATACCGACTGGGGCACAAAGACTGTCCCAACCGAACTAAAATTGTCTTCAGTTCGATTGTATCCGAGGCCGAATTGTTTGATTGACCAAGACCAAGAAGCTTATCCAACTTACTCCTTCCTGATGAAAATCGCTGTAAGTCATCCTTGAGTTGGAGAATGGTCTCTGTCATTTCCAATTTTTCCTGTCGAGCCTCGCCGTTGAGCTTCAAGAAGTAATTCGCTTTGTTCACCATATCTACATAATTCTTCTCGAATTGCTCATTGGACTCTTGAAGGGAAACATTTATTTTAATCAGATTATCCCTTTCCACTTCAAGAGCGTTTGAGAGAGAAGATGCCCTTTTTGCTCTTCTTCGAGATCCTGCAATCTCCCTCTCAAACTCTTGTTTTGCTTTGCCAGTTTCTTTGAATCCCTCAAAAGCTTATGGTAGGCAAGAGCAAAATCTTCACCTTCCGAATTATCCGATTCATCGTCCGTTGCAATTTTTTCAACAGTGGAGTTGGACAATGACTCGGATGTACTTGCCATTAAGCACATGAAGGGTGAAGATGTGGACGCGTGGAACGCCGTTGCGTTATCTTCTTCATCACTTGACGATGACTCATTTGACGATGAGGTGTCATCCCAAGTGACGGCTTGCATCGCTTTCTTCTTTGACGGATTCTTATTGGGACACTCCGTTGAGATATGGCCGTACCCTCGGCACTTGAAGCATTGGACTTGTCCTTCTGAGCTTTTCTTATCCTTAGAAAAACCCTCTTGCTTTCTTGGTTTGAAACTTGAAGAACCTTTGCCTTTCTTCGACTTTACGAAGGATGGAGTTTTGCTTGAGTTACCCCTTCGAAAGTTTCGGCGAAATCTTCTTGTCAAGAGAGCGAGCTGCTTCTCAAAGTCCTCCATAGATAGGTTTTCGTCATCGTCTGAGGAGGATGAATCCGCGTCTTCTTCTTTTGTTGTTTTCAATGCTAAACCTGAAGACTTAGAAGAGGATGCTTTTCCAGAAGAATAGTTAGTAGGAAATGTCATTTCATAAGTTTGTAATGAACCAACTAATTCTTCTACACGGATTTCGTCCGGGTGTTTAATAGTTTCAATGGCCGTAACCTTGGATCGAAATCTTTCAGGAAGAGTTCTTAATATTTTTCTTACAACTTTAAATTCTGGAATCTTCTCTCCCAAGTTAGCACATGAGTTTACGATGTCTTGCAATCGTGTATAATAGTCTGTGAAGATTCATTTTCTGCCATGAAAATAGAGTCAAACTTGCTCGTAAGCATTTGCAGTTTCTGAATCTTCACAAGGTTAGTTCCCTCATGTGTAACTTGAAGAACATCCCAGATTTCTTTCGCAGTCTCACATGCCGAGACGCGAGAGAACTCAGTTTGAGACAAAGCATTAAATAGAGCATTAGCATTAATCCCTTTGCCATTGTAAGAAGAAAAATCTATCTCTTCCTTGGTCCATTTCGACCTAGGTTTGATGGTGCGAACATCAGCAATAATTTCAGTTGGATTAGACCATCCTAATTCAATTGATTGCCACACCCGTTCGTCGATGGAAATTAAAAAGGCTTTCATCCGTACTTTCCAGTACGCATAATTTGTTCCATCGAAGAACGGAGGTCTGTTGATGTTTCCACCTTCAACCATTGTTTACAACCCTATTCCCGCTCTGATACCACTTGTTGGGTTATGTATAATTGGATCTAAATAGGGGAAAAAACACCTAGAGGGGGGTGAATAGGTGTAAACAATAAACACTCAAAAATCTTTGCGATATAAAACCCAATGCGGAAAAATAAATAACACGCAGAATTTTTACGTGGAAAACTCCAAACCGGAGTAAAAAACCACGGGACCGATAACACGGTGAAATCCACTAGAATTATAACACGTACAAGGTGATATCTGTTACGGAATTTGAGTTGGCGTAGTTTCGTGAAAGTTTCAAGTCCTGAAGATTGAAGGTGAAGAAAGTTGGATCATTTAACTCAATCTCAAGAAAGAAGAATTCAAAAGGATCAGGTATGTTTAACTAAAGATTTTGTGTGATCCGAATACTTCTTGTAGTGTAGAAACACTTGGAAGAATCTTTCATTGCATAAAAATCAAAAACTGGACTTGGGACATGTTCAGGATCCGGATCAGGTTGTTCGATCCGGATCCCGAAGGTGGTTCGTTCATACATCGTCGCAATCCGGATCGTAGTCTCTTGATCCGGATCCCGAACGTTGAGTTTACCATCTACCTTGAACGATCCGGATCTTGCTTCGCAATCCGGATCCCGAACGTTGATGTTTGGTGAACTGTATGAACGATCCGGATCGTAGTCACATGATCCGGATCCCGAACCTTCGTTTTTCTGGAATTGGCTGTTTCGTTATGACGATCCGGATCCAGTTATCACGATCCGGATCGCCGTCCGTAAAATTCCAGAAATGGTTGGTTTTTGATTCTTATCTCCTTCCTAGGGTTTCTAACCTATAAATAGACCCTATGACTCTTTCTAGGGTGAATCCACATAGCCGTCATTTTCATATATCATCTTATACGGCTATAGATCCACATATAGAGAAGAAAGGAAATCATTAGAGAATACTCTATGTTTCTTCATCTATATTGATTAGTTTGATTCTAGGTTTTCATACTCACATCTTGAGTTGAATCAAACTAATGAATACTTAGATGGTATTTCCGATCTATCTTTGATCTAAGTATTCGGCGGATCATCACCACCCAAAACAACGATTTACCCCAAAAATCGGCGCGTGGATTCGCGTGTCCTTGTGGATTCAAGGTTCAATCGCTCTCGTGGATTCGGAGCGAGGCACGTTCGTGGATTCGAAGGGTGCTATTGGGTGAAGACCGTGGATTCGGTCGGACGTCGTGGATTCGACGTTGGACGCCGTGGATTCGGCGTTGGGCGCAGATCGTGGATTCGAGAAGCGTCTGGAGCGAGCGGAGAAGATCCTCTAGGAGCGTATGGAAAAGGTTGAGTCGTAAGTGTGTACGGTAAATCACCTTGTACGTGTTTTAATTCTAGTGGATTTCTGCCGTGTTATCGGTCCCGTGGTTTTTTACTCCGGTGATGGAGTTTTCCACGTAAAAATCTTGCGTGTTATTTTATTTCCGCATTGGGTTTTATCGCAACGATTTTTGAGTGTTTATACGTTTACACCTATTCACCCCCCTCTAGGTGTTTCTTCCCCTATTTAGATCCGTATTATATACGACCCAACAAGTGGTATCAGAGCGGGAATAGGGTTGTGAACAATGGTTGAAGGTGGAAACATCAATCGACCCCCTTTCTTTGATGGAACAAATTATGCGTACTGGAAAGTACGGATGAAAGCCTTTTTATCTTCCATCGACGAAAGGGTGTGGCATTCAATTGAATCAGGATGGACTAATCCAACTGAACTTATCTCTGATGTTCACACCTTAAAACCTAGGTCGAAATGGACCAAGGAAGAGTTTGAGTTATCTTCTTACAATGGCAAGGGAATTAATGCTATTTTTAATGCCTTATCTCAAACTGAATTCTCTCGCGTCTCGGCATGTGAGACTGCGAAAGAAATCTGGGATGTTCTCCAGGTTACACATGAGGGAACTAACCTCGTGAAGATTCAGAAACTGCAGATGCTTACGAGCAAGTTTGACTCTATCTTGATGGCAGAAAATGAATCTTTCACGGACTACTATACACGATTGCAAGACATCGTAAACTCATGTGCTAATCTGGGAGAGAAGATTCCAGAATTTAAGATTGTAAGAAAAATCTTAAGAACTCTTCCTGAACGATTTCGCCCAAAGGTTACTGCCATTGAAACTATTAAACACCCGGACGAAATACGTGTAGAAGAATTAGTTGGTTCATTACAAACTTATGAAATGACTTTTAATACTAACAATTCTTCTGGAAAAGCATCCACTTCTAAGTCTTCAGGTTATGCGTTGAAAACAACTAAGGAAGAAGACGCGGATACATCCTCCTCGGACGATGACGAGAACCTTTCTATGGAGGAATTTGAGAAGCAGCTCGCTCTCTTGACAAGGAAGTTTCGCCGCAACTTTCGAAGGGGTAATTCAAGCAAATCTCCATCCTTCGGAAAGTGGAACAAAGGCAAGGGTACTCCAAGTCACAAGTCAAGAAAGCAGGAGAACTTCTCAAAGGATAAGAAAAGTTCAGAAGGACAACTGCAATGCTTCAAATGTCGAGGCTACGGCCACATTGCAACGGAGTGTCCTAACAAGTATCCGGCAAAGAAGAAGGCGATGCAAGTCGTCACTTGGGATGACAACTCAACGTCAAATGAGTCGTCTTCAAGTGATGAAGAAAAGAGCTCCACGGCATTCCACGCGTCCACATCTTCACCCTTCATGTGCTTTATGGCAAGTACATCTGAGTCATTGTCCAACTCCACTGTTGAAAAGAATGCAACGGACAATGAATCGGATGATTCGGAAGGTGAAGAGTTTGCTCTAGCCTATCACAGATCTTTACAGGATTTAAAGAAACCGGCTAAGCAAAACAAGGGGTTGAGAGGGAGATTGCAGGATCTCGAAGAAGAAGTAAAAAGGGTAACTTCTCTCTCGACCGATCTTGAAGTGGAAAGGGATAGTTTGATAAAAGCAAATGTTTCCCTTCAAGAGTCCAATGAGCAGCTCGAGAAGAACTATATAGATATGGTGAACAAAGCAAACTACTTCTTGAAGCTCTATGGCGAGGGCCGACAGGAAAGACGGGAAATGACAGAGACCATTCTCCAACTCAAGGATGACTTACAGCAATTCTCTTTAGGAAGGAGTAAGTTGGATAAACTCCTTGGTCTTGGTCAAACAAATCGGTTCGGCCTCGGGTACACTCAAACTGGAAACAGTCCAAGTTCGAGTGGGACAGTCTTTGTGCCTCAGTCGGTATCTCCTCCTCCGACATCGGAATTCAAGACAAACAACGACAACAAACCTACCTCATCCTCTTCGGAATCGTCAAGCTCAAAGGTATGTTTTCGTTGTAATTTTGCAGGGCACATCGAAAGAAATTGCGAGATTGGAGCTCAAAGAACAAATCAACCACATCTTGCAATTGCTACCAATAAGCTCACTTCCCGGAATTCAAGGAAGGATTTTTCAAAAGAAAAGAACATTGGTAGCACCTCAAACAAGACGATGACAAAAGAAAAAGATCAATCATACAAGACGTCGTCTTCAAGGAGAATCTCTCAACCTTTACCAACATACTCCAAAACTCAAAAGGTTTGGGTATGCAAAGGTGAAACCCCTCCTTGTCCTTAATCGTTCTACGATTAAATCTTGTATAGTTTGTGTAGACTATTTTCTTTTCTTCTTTTTCTTTTGGCCGACCCGTCAACCATCTTTGGGAGGTAAATGGTACATTTTTTTATTGGTTGATGATTTCTCTCGGTTTTCTTGGGTAGCATTTTTGAAAGAGAAAGCTGATACGTTTGACTCTTTTCATGAGATTTGCCATCGTATTATGATTGAAAAGAATGAAAAGATCATTCGTGTTAGAAGTGATAGGGGTGGAGAATTCATAAATTCAAAATTCATTGACTTTTGTACTTCAAATGGCATTAAACATGAATTCTCGGCACCCTATACACCTCAGCAGAATGGTGTTGTTGAGCGCAAAAACAGGGTTGTTCAAGAGATGGCGCGTGTGATGCTTCATAGCCGGAATTTACCGCTACATTTTTGGGCTGAAGCTGTGAACACCGCTGTCTATGTCATTAATAGAGTGTATTTGCGCCCAGGAACCTTAAATACACCATATGAGCTGTGGTTTAGTAGAAAACCGGATATCAAATACTTTCGTATCTTCGGGAGTCGATGTTACATTTTACGTGACCGTGAAAATCTTGGAAAGTTCGACTCTCGAAGTGATGAAGGGATCTTTTTGGGTTATTCTACGAATAGCAGAGCATATCGAGTATTTAACATTGAATCTAAGACGATCGTAGAATCTATAAATGTTAAAGTAGATGAAGCTTTTCACTTTGAATCTGAAAAATCTACCCTCGATATCTCTCTAGATGATGATTCTCCTGCTAGTGCATCTTCTCATAATAATACTTCCAATATTAATGATGCATCTAATGGTTCTTCTAGTTTATCTGATGTGCAGGAATCATCTCATGTACCTCCGAGTACTCCGTTTCAACAAACGCTACGAATCTCCAAGGATCATCCGGAATCGAACATCATTGGAGATCCACAAGAAGGAGTTAGAACTCGGAGGCAGTTGGTTTGTGGATTCGCTTGCTACGTATCTTTAATCGAACCAAAGAAATAGATGAAGCTCTTCAGGATGACTACTGGATTAAAGCAATGCAGGAAGAGCTCCATCAATTTGAGCGAAACAAAGTCTGGGAATTAACGAAGCCTCCAAAGCAACATAATGTGATAGGTACCAAATGGATCTTCAAGAACAAGAAAAATGAGGATGGTACTATCATCAGGAACAAGGCACGATTAGTTGCTCAAGGCTACTCTCAAGTAGAAGGTATAGACTTTGACGAAACTTTCGCCCCTGTAGCTAGACTCGAGTCCATTCGTATACTATTTGCTATTGCTTGTCATTTTAAAATCAAATTATTTCAAATGGACGTTAAGAGCGCATTTCTAAATGGGTTTTTAAATGAGGAAGTTTATGTGGCTCAACCGAAAGGTTTTGTAGATCATAAACAACCTAACCATGTTTTTCGTTTGAAAAAGGCTCTTTACGGTCTGAAACAAGCACCGCGAGCATGGTACGAAAGGTTAACAAAGCACCTTTTGGAGAAGGGCTATACTCGAGGGGGAGCTGACAGGACTCTCTTTGTGAAGCATTATCAAAACAATTTCATTGTAGCACAAATCTATGTCGATGACATTGTATTTGGCGCAACAAGAGATAATGATGCTTCTAAATTCGCGGAGACCATGGAAAGCGAATTTGAGATGTCCATGATGGGCGAATTGACTTATTTTCTTGGATTGCAAATTAAACAAAATGATGAAGGTATTCACTTGAGTCAATCCAAGTATGCAATGGAGTTGGTCAAAAAGTTTGATCTAGAAAATTGTAAAGATTTTCCGACTCCAATGGGAACTAGCCACAAGGGACTTGGAAGTGAATCACATAGTGAGAATGTAGACGAGAAACTGTATCGAAGTATGATTGGAAGTCTACTTTACCTCACGGCTAGTCGCCCGGATATATCCTTTAGTGTTGGGATTTGCGCGAGATATCAATCAGCACCAAAGGAGGTTCACCTGAAAGCGGTGAAAAGGATCATCCGGTATATCAAAGGATCAATTAATTTCGGAATTTGGTATCCTATGGGAACAAGTTGGATATTGTTGGATACTCAGATGCCGATTGGGCAGGATCAGTGGATGATCGGAAAAGCACGAGTGGTGCATGCTTCTATCTTGGCCATTGCCTTGTTGCATGGCACAGTAAAAAGCAGAATTGCATAGCACTCTCGACTGCCGAAGCGGAATACATTTCAGCTGGAAGTTGCTCAACTCAACTCATTTGGATGAAAAGCGTATTGAGCGACTTCCGCATTTCAGCATCTTCGGTAACAATTCTTTGTGACAACACAAGTGCAATTAACATTTCTAAAAACCCTGTGTTGCACTCTAGAACAAAACATATTGAACTTAGATATCATTTTCTTAGAGAGCTAGTTGAATCAAATACTCTTCAACTTTCATATATTTCAACTGAGGATCAATTAGCTGACATTCTAACAAAACCTTTGGATCAAAAACGTTTTATTCATTTACGAAAAGCAATTGGATGCTTTCCTTGAAATAAACTTCTTTTTGAAATCTTTGCTTAGGATAGGTTTTGTATTTGTTTTGTTTTGTTCATTATCTATGTTTGTACATAGGACATTAATTGAGCATAGATCATAATTGACTTTAATTGCATCTTTTCGCACATTTAGAAATTTATTATGCTTTTGCCATCATAATATTTCACTGTTGCAATGATCATTTATGTTAATTAAATCATCTTCTAAAGTGATCAAAGTCAATTTCTCTCTCAATGATCTCTTGGTATAGTCATTATCTTATTTGACTGCTTAGTCGAGTATGAAATCGAGATCAATTTTTGGTTGAATACTTTATATCTTAAATAATTGATAGCCAATTGAGGGGGAGTCAAAGAAAAGTAAAATGCTCAAAAGATGTGGAAAGAGTTACATCCCAATGAGGAGTGTGAAAACTACCACCACATGGAGGAAAGAGCTACCACCTCGGTCGTCCGAGTATTGTGTGCAGCTACCACATGTATACCAAGCATGGTTGTTCAAATTTTTGATTAAGTAAAATGCATGTTGAAATACTTGACTCTGTCAAATTTCAAGGTTGGTATAAGGTGGGTTTTTAAAGAAAGATGCTCAAAGAGCCACTCTCTTCAACAGATTGTCTAGATACATTATCTACTATATTTGGGATTTCAAACATCTATTGATCTTTGTATTTCATTTTCTTTACTGAATTGATGATTTGATAAAGGCATTACTCATAAGATCAAGTTAGATGTAATTGAAGGTGTTCAACTTTAAGGGATTTAATTTTTGTAAATTTTCGTTTCATTTTTGGATATTATTGATAGATTTGGCATAATCTAATTCTTGTTGTATGAAACGATGATTTTTGTTTAAAGTTGATACACATTTGTGCTTACAATCTTTTTCTGGTTTTTCTTGAATTTCTCTGAAATTTTCTAAAGAAAAAGTTGGGGCCGATCCGGATCGGGCAAGATGATCCGGATCCCGAACGCAGGAATTCTTCTGCGGGCTGACGATCCGGATTGTATCTGCCGATCCGGATCCCGAACGCAGTTTCTCACTGCGGGTAGCCGATCCGGATCGCAGTTATGAACTGATCCGGATCGCGGCTAGGTTTTATAAAGAACAAAAGGGTTTTGATTTCTTTACTCCAATCTTTTGTTCAAAAGTTTCCAGAGCCTCTCTCTCTAGATTTCATCCTTCTTGGAAGCTTTCAAACTCAAGTTCTTCAACTCCAAGTAAGTTTTATTGATCAAAATCTCGGTTTTTCACCGTTTTTCTCTTTTCCTCCTCAAACGTGATGAATTTCTTGGATCAACTTTGTTTGTGGATGGTTTTTGATCAAATTTCTTTTGAAATAAGAACTCTGGGTAGATTAGTTTTGATTATATGCTAGGTATTCTCCTGATTAACGGATTTTTAGGCTTCGATTTCTAAAATTTCGGTTTTAGGGCATATAATAAGGATTTTCGAAAATCATGCAATTGATCTATTTTTAAAAGTCCTTTTGCAAAACTAATTTGATTCTTAGTCTCTCTACATGATTATGATTGTTTGGGTACAATTTTTCAAATTTTTGAAAATTAACAATTTTTCATGTGTTCTTGAGTTGGTCTTCACAGGATACATTTTTCACTAGCACTCAAAATGGTGATCACTTGGATTATTTTCCTACTTGCTGCCATGGTACATGTCAAGGATACTGCCAAGCCTAAGAAGGCTAAGAAAGCAAAGAAGACTAAGGTTGATTCCGACACTGAATCAGAGACAGAGTCGATCGACTGGGATAACATCGAAATCGAGCAAGCTGCTCCCATTGTCTCCAAAGGGAAAGCAACTGCTGAAGCTTCAAAACCTACTGCAGCTGAAAAAGGGAAAGCACCAATGGAACCAAGTCCAGTTGGAACAAAAGAAAAACTGGTGCAAGAAAAAGAGGCAGTGCTCAGGGAATTACCATTGAGGAACCAGTTGCTAGGCAGCCTCCTCCACAAGACTTCATCAGCTCCGACAGAATCAAGGATTTTGAGAAGAGGGAATGCATTGGCGAGAGACATGTCAATGTCAAACCAATGAAGGAACGATCTGTAGCTTTTGGGACTTTGTTTGACCAAGTTGGTCTTGCTCAAATTTGCAACTTCCCTGAGACTACTGGGTACTGTCCACACTCAGTTCGAATTTTTTATCAGAACGCTGCAAGTCTGATTGATCACGAGGATGGACGTCGAGAATTTTACACTTTGGTTAAAAATATCAAAATCAAAGTCACACCCCAGCTGATTGGAGTTGTGCTAGGTATGACAGCCAGAGCTGATGGACTCCATTACCTAAAAACTCAAAGCTTCAACGACAACTCCTGGAGAGTTGTAGTTAATGGAATTTGTCTTCCAAATACTCGGTCGACCGGAAATTCTGTTTTCTCTAAAGAGCTTCGACCAGAGTATCGGTATATAAACTTCATTGTCTGCTACAACATTCTTCCCAACATGAATACGAAGGTTCTTCGATGGGACAGAATGTTATACCTTTATCTTCTTGGAAACCCGGCCGCATTGATGGGAGCAAACTTGAATATTCCTTATCTCATTTGGTCAAGGATGGCGCGGTATGTGGAACACTCTCACCCCACAGAGAGACTACCCTACCCAATGATTATCATGCGCATCCTTAGAAAGTTTAAAGTCGATACAAGCGCGAGCTCATACATGTACAGTTTGGGCACCATTAATGAGACAACAATTGTGAAGTCCTCTCGACGAAGCAAGATGAACCCTTAATACCTCCTCACCGGCAACGAGCACAACAACAACGAGCGACAACCTCTGCACCGGCAGAAACTCCTCCTGTTCCACCAGCACAGCAGGCACCTCCATCCACTTCTGATGATGATGCGTCAGTGAGTTCAATCTTTAAGGAACAACAGCGACTCTCAAACGAGCAAGAGCGCATGGCTACTGATGTCGCTGAAATGAAAGAGGATATCAAAGAAGTTAAGAAGAACAAGCTTCTATAAACAAACGGATCAAGAAAATGTTTCAGAAGCTTGGGTGTATCAGCTCCGACGACTCTGCATAAAGTTTTTTCCTCTTTTCTCTAATCTTTCTTTTGCAGGTTTTTAAGTTTTTGTTCTTATTTAGTTCTCAGGAGTTTCTTATTTTGTTCTATTTAACTCTCCTTAAAGTTTTTATGATTTTGGCTTTGTTTGTGACAAAAAGGGGGAGAGAGTTTAGAGAGAATTTTGAACAATGATGATGAAATATCAATGAATGATGAAATCAAGGTAAGTTGAAATCAAGGTAAGTATGATCTCAACTTGAACAATGATGATGTGAATGTTGAACATCGAGGTAAGTATATCAACTTGAAGGTAAGTTGAACTTCAACTTTTGGGTTTTCTATTTGTTTGAATGCATGCCTCGACTAACTATTTGCTAACTATTTGGGCATGTAATATAACTAACAAGTTGATGTTCTCTAACAAGTTTGTGACATTGGTTTTTGATTGCATAGAAGATATGTTGGTTCTTAACCCTGATCATATTACATATCTTTATATATATATAAGATGTTCACAAACATGTTCATGACATTTGGTTTTTGATTGCAAAAAGATATGTTGGTGTTTTAACTATGATCTGTTTACATATCTGAATTATAATGTCATGGTAAGTATCAATGAGTATAAACTTCATCTCTGTTTGTGGTTTTTGAATGATAAAATTCTTGAGGTATCTAACGATTTCTTTTGTCAAGAATGATTTCTTTTTGCAGAGAGTACAGATGTCTAAGTCTAGAGTCTGTTTTAGGAGTTTAACTCATGTATTGTATTTTGGATCTCCATTGTAAATTTTTGTTGTATGGTGATAGCAACAAAAATATCTTTTTGAATTTTCTTTAGTGGATCTGTGTTTTGTCACGAAACCGCCAAAGGGGGAGATTGTTACGGAATTTGAGTTGGCGTAGTTTCGTGAAAGTCTCAAGTCTTGAAGATTGAAGGTGAAGAAAGTTGGATCATTTAACTCAATCTCAAGAAAGAAGAATTCAAAAGGATCAGGTATGTTTAACTAAAGATTTTGTGTGATCCGAATACTTCTTGTAGTGTAGAAACACTTGGAAGAATCTTTCATTGCATAAAAATCAAAAACTGGACTTGGGACATGTTCAGGATCCGGATCAGGTTGTTCGATCCGGATCCCGAAGGTGGTTCGTTCATACATCAGTTCAATCCGGATCGTAGTCTCTTGATCCGGATCCCGAACGTTGAGTTTACCATCTTCCTTGAACGATCCGGATCAGGCTTCGCAATCCGGATCCCGAACGTTGATGTTTGGTGAACTGTATGAACGATCCGGATCAAGCACTTCGATCCGGATCCCGAACCTTCGTTTTTCTGGAATTGGCTGACTCGTTATGACGATCCGGATCACAGCTATCACGATCCGGATCGCCGTCCGTAAAATTTCCAGAAATGTTAGGTTTTTGATTCTTATCTCCTTCCTAGGGTTTCTAACCTATAAATAGACCCTATGACTCTTTTTCTAGGGTTAATCCACATAGTGAATAGCCGTCATTTTCATATATCATTTTATACGGCTATAGATCCACATATAGAGAAGAAAGGAAATCATTAGAGAATACTCTATGTTTCTTCATCTATATTGATTAGTTTGATTCTAGGTTTTCATACTCACATCTTGAGTTGAATCAAACTAATGAATACTTAGATGGTATTTCCGATCTATCTTTGATCTAAGTATTCGGCGGATCATCACCACCCAAAACAACGATTTACCCCAAAAATCGGCGCGTGGATTCGCGTGTCCTTGTGGATTCAAGGTTCAACCGCTCTCGTGGATTCGGAGCGAGGCACGTTCGTGGATTCGAAGGGTGCTATTGGGTGAAGACCGTGGATTCGGTCGGACGTCGTGGATTCGACGTTGGACGCCGTGGATTCGGCGTTGGGCGCAGATCGTGGATTCGAGAAGCGTCGCGGAGCGAGCGGAGAAGATCCTCTAGGAGCGTATGGAAAAGGTTGAGTCGTAAGTGTGTACGGTAAATCACCTTGTACGTGTTTTAATTCTAGTGGATTTCTGCCGTGTTATCGGTCCCGTGGTTTTTTACTCCGGTGATGGAGTTTTCCACGTAAAAATCTTGCGTATTATTTTTATTTCCGCATTGGGTTTTTATCGCAACGATTTTTGAGTGTTTATGCGTTTACACCTATTCACCCCCCTCTAGGTGTTTTTTCCCTATTTAGATCCGTATTACATATAACCCAACAGTTGGAGCTGCTAAAGGATTATGATCTGAGTATCCTTTATCATCACGGCAAGGCCAATGTTGTGGCGGATGCTTGAGCAGGAGGACAAGTCTGAGCTTTTTGATCTCGCAGCAGGCGCCGTTGGTCGAGCAGATGATGCGGTTACAGTTGGAGGTAGTATCCCCTGGGGTCTCTGCTAGACTCATGTCTATGGTCTTGCAGCCCACTCTGTTGGAGAGGATCAGGGACACTCAGAGTGAGGACCCCCACTTGACGAGGATCAGGACGCAGCTTCAGGCGGATCAGATAGGGGATTTTTCTGTGGATAGCTCGGGAGTACTGCGGTACAGGGACCGAGCATGTGTGCCTATGGATCAGGAGATTAGAGATCAGATTTTGAGGGAGGCCCATTTTACACCTTATACCATCCATCCTGGAGGTACTAAGATGTATAAGGACCTCAAGGCACAGTTTTGGTGGCCCGGGATGAAGCGGGACATTGGGAGATTCGTAGCTCATTGTTTAACTTGCCAGCAAGTGAAAGCAGAGCATTGCGTTCCTACTGGTAAGTTGCAGAGTCTTCCAATTCCCGAGTGGAAATGGGACCACGTCACTATGGATTTCGTCACTGGATTGCCGAGGGCGCAGAGCGGGGCTGATGCGATCTGGGTTATTGTGGACAGACTCACCAAGTCGGCGCACTTCTTACCGGTTCAGATGACTTGGTCACTGGAGCATTTGGCACAGTTATATCTGGATGAGATAGTGAGGCTTCACGGTATCCCTGCTTCGATTGTGTCAGATCGAGACCCGAGATTCGTATCACGCTTTTGGGGGAGTTTGCATTCAGCATTGGGGACTCAGCTCAGGTTTAGCACCGCTTTCCACCCACAGACCGATGGACAGTCAGAACGCACCATACAAACCCTCGAGGATATGTTGAGAGCGTGCGTTATGGATTTTGGAGGAGGGTGGTACCGGCACTTGTCGTTGGTTGAGTTCGCGTACAACAACAGCTATCAGGCGAGCATCCAGATGGCTCCGTTTGAGGCGCTGTATGGACGCAAGTGTCGGTCTCCCTTATTTTGGAGTGACGTGGGTGAGAGAAGGACTTTGGGACCGGATTTGCTTTTGGAGGCTGAGGAAAAGGTCAGAGTCATTCGCCGACCCTTGTGACAGCCCAGAGTCGTCAGAGGAGCTACGCCGACACTCGACGGCGAGACCTGGAGTTTCAGGTTGGTGATCATGTCTTCTTGAAGGTCTCGCCCTTGAAAGGGGTCCGGAGATTTGGAGTACGGGGAAAGCTCAGTCCCCGCTTTATTAGACCCTTTGAGGTACTGGACAGAGTTGGTCCTGTGGCATACAGAGTTGCCTTGCCCCCACGCCTGGCCGGAGTTCACGATGTCTTCCACGTCTCAGCTCTGAGGAGATATGTTTTTGACCCGTCGCACGTGATTGACTTCACTTCTTTGGAGATCGGCGAGGATTTGGTCTACGAGGAGCGCCCGTTGCGGATTCTTGCTCGCGAGGTGAGGGAATTGCGCAATCGGGCCATTCCTTATGTGAAGATCTTGTGGAGCAATCATGAGGAGCGAGAGGCTACATGGGAGCTGGAGACAGAGATGAGAGACGCCTACCCTTTCTTGTTCGAGGCTTCTAGTTGAGGTACGTCCATTTGTTTTTCCTGTTTCGGGGATGAAACTTTTCTTTAGTGGGGGAGGATGTAGGGCCCCTGAACTCCTTACAGCTTTTCCCATTTTTTTTCTCTGTGCAAACACCTGTCGATGGGGTGTTCAGCCCATAGCGCATCAAATGGATGCCACAGATGGACCCTGTGAAGCTTTGGCTTGTTGTGTTTGGCCGGCGGCTGTTTTTGCCGAATGTTAGAGAGGTTTTAGGCCAAAGCGGAGGTTGGAATTGGTTTTCTGTCGTTTTGGAGCTTGTCTGCCTATCGGGAGCCCATTCAGGGTGTTAGAGTGGTTTGCGCGCTTATTGGAATCAAGATTGCGACCCGGCGCGAAAAATGGATTAAATTTACCTTTCCGGGAGCCTCCGGCAAATTTTGGAAGTGGATTTTGGCAAAATGGACGGCGTTTTGGAATCAGCGTGCGAAAACGGTCAGAAGGGCTATTTACTTACTGTTTTTGAGCTTGCGGGTACTGTTCACGCCGGAACAGTGTCTCCGGCGATCGCCGGCGGCGGGCGGCGGCGGCGGCGGGCAGCGTCGGCGGGCGGCGGCGCAGCCTCGGGCAGGCGTTTAGCGGCCGCGGGCAGGCGGCTGAGGGCGCGGGCAGGAGCGCGGTCCACGCGGAGGTCGTGCGCCGGGGGCGGGCCACGTGGCGCTTTTCGGTTGGCGGTGCTGCAGACGCGGTCCACGGAATTTGGTCCGGGTGCACGGTAGACCGGGTGGACACGTGGCATGAGGTGTTTGGTTCGGTGTTGTGCTCCCGTCCACGCAACCGGTGGAGTTGGTGACCGGGGCAGGTGGCCGTACGGCGGGGCAGGTGGCCGTACGGCCGGGGCAGTCGCGACGTGCGCGGTGCACGGTGCGACGTGCGCGGTGCACGGAGTGCCGGGGCCACGTGGCGCGACGCCACTGGCTGGCGCAGGTGCGCCGGGTGCAGCGGGGCCCAGGAATCCAGGTGTAGTGGGCTACGTGGCCGCCCGCAGCGTTTCGGGCTTGAAACAGTAATGGGCCGGGCCCATTACTGTAGCCGCCCGAAAATTCTGGCGCCCGAAACCTGGACATAATGGGTATTTTTGCAATTGTTTCTCCAACACTATAAATACCTGCCCGAGCCTCCTTCTTTGGCTCTTTTCTCTCAAACCGAGCATCATCTGCCCGAGCCAACTTAAGGAGAATTGTTCACCTCTTAACCATGATCTTCCTGCCAAGTTCTAGGATTTTAGGAGGCTCGAATCCCGAGGTCCCCATTTTACGGCGCGGCGCGACGTTGCATTCCTGGGTTCTTCTTCGGTTGCAGCGACAGTGTGTTAGCTCCCCTGGGCTACCCCGATCATTTTGCAATGATTCTTGCGCCGGCAGACTCCTAAGAGGTAGGACTTCATCTTTCGTTTTGGTCGCGCTTTCCCGTTGGAAGTGTTGGCACGGATCCCGAGGCAAACAGTGACCCCTTTCTCTGTATGGATTTCCTTGACAGCAGCGGGGTATTTGGCCGTATCTTTCGCGCACGAGCATCAGACGGAAACGAGCTTTTACAACTTTTTCATCTACATATCGCAAGGAACGCGCTCGTATTTTTCTTGGATTTTCCAGAGGATTATTTCGAGGTGAAAATCACTGTTTTCTCAGTGAACAGTGCACAGTCTTTAGCACAGATTTTTGTTGTGATACCCCTCTTCCCGAATTTATATCTTGACTTACCGAACTCAGATTTGGGCGTGCTTGGTACCGTTGCGAAGCTATCGATGCGAGGATCGCTGGGATATTTTTCTTGGAATTTTCTGGTCACTTTCTGCAGGTGATAATTTAATAGTTTTGAATCCGATGTTGTATGTGATTATAAGAGCAATAATTGGAGCCTTAGTGTATTTAGTGGACCTTGTATTGTACTAGGAGTAGTACGGGTGTGCTGAACTTGTTGGAGCACAGGATTGGAGTTTTTGGTATTTTCAGCTATACGGATCCGGACTGTTAGCACTTCAGGTGGGTGGTTGTTGTACTCCTCTCCTTGGTATGCCCACTAGGGATGTCAGATTTCCTCTGATTTGTTGATGCTAACTATTGATTGGTAGTCTTGCATGCCTTAGGGAAATATTTAATGGTTATTGGATCCATGTGGAATTTGTGGTAGCATGTTTACTTTAATTGATCGCTTAATTATTCTGGACTGCATGTTTAGGGGCAGAATATAAATTGAGGACTGTAAAATGGATGATTGTTCATATGTGACTGTCACCTTAGCCTTTATCCTTTAAACTATTATTCTTGGAAAATGGACAAAATATTGAGACAATGCATGATTAAACGGGTCACTTAATTATGTCACCTTTTACTGCTGTACTATCTTTTGGGACTTGACTTAGGAGAAACCATGCATTTATTCTTTTCTTCTCCTATTATTGATAGACTTGCGGCATAGTCGCTCGGATTCAAGCGGATGTTGGACAGTGTAGTCAGGTATTGGGGATTTGGGACAGGTTGGGCTTTTGACAGGTGTTGCGGCGACCACGGATCTTGGGTGGTTGACCGGGTTGTACTATTGCATCAGATTGGGTGTTTTGGGGATCGGGCTTCTTTAGTGGACGGAGTTTCCCACTTTGATCATAGTCATGATCCAGTCCTGCTATTATGAGACAGTGGTTACAGAGATGCTTGTTACAGTGATACTTTACTCGTGTGGGTCGCTCCCCTCGAGTGCCACTCCGGAGTAGGCTTTCCACGGTGAAGAGCGCCGGGCACCATGCGGGTTCTTGAGTTCGACACAGAGCAGGCAGTGCCAGTGTTCACGGCGGACAGATGGGGTCATTTTGACAGGCTTCTAGATTCTGATGCATCACTTTCTCCATCCTTATTGGTGTGGTCATGTAGAGGCATATTAAGGATAGCATTTTATCAGTTGCTTCATTTATCTGCACCCCCATTTCTTCTCCTTTCCCCTTTTGCCTCTGATCACCTGGTGGGTATATCTGAGCTGAGGCTTTACCCACTAGGGAGACTACTGTTTATGGTAGTACTTACCCCCATTGTCTTTTCTTGTTTCTTTCTTCCCCCTTGTTTTGCAGAGTCCTCCGTGGGAGTTGCTGGGCCGTCAGCAATGATCGAGGCAAGCGGATTGCGGACTAGGTAGAGAGCCACCTGAGGGTGTAGCTGGAGATTTTGGGTACCTGGTCTTCTCAGACAACTTTTATTATTTCTTTTGGGTCTGGCTTCTGCCAGCTGTTTGTATTTTTACTGGTGAGCTGGGAAGACATCTGTATTTTATTTCCTGTTGTACTCTTTTACTTCCAGCTTCTGTCTGAGATACAGTAGTTTAGTTTAGCTCTGATTATTATGCTGTTATATTATTTCTATATCTGAGCAAGTTACCGACGCTTCGTGTATGTGGGAAATACGCATGCACGGCGGATCTGTAGACGGGCCCGGGTTCTGGTTTACACCCGGGGCATGACAGGATAGGAGTCTCAAGGACTCAAAGGTGTCTGCCAAATCGGGTATGCCAGCCTACGCATAACGACCGATAGGGGATAGGAGTCTCAAGACTCAAAGTCTGAGTAACGAGTATCATAGTAGAATAAGTCAGCAGGACTGGCATGACACTGATCAAATGGAAAAAGTAACCAACACTACAAGAAGCCCAAATCCGCTCCCCGATCTTATGCAATAACAACTATGGTCAATCGCCCAAAATCCGCGGTCGCCGCAAATACCCTGCCCTCAAGCCTGCCTTGTCCCAAATCCCCAACAACTGACTACACTATCCCAGCCCCTGCTCTAACCTGAGCATAATATCCCTATGCCTAGGTCAACTGGAGAGGGAAATAAAAACATGGTTTCTCCTAAGTCAGTTCCAGATGATAGTGTAGCAGAAAAAAGGTGGCCTAACTACATGTCCATGCAAGCATGCTTTGTCCTCGGAAACAATAAAAGTGGGGTGAAACATATTAGTAAAGCAGGCTAAAATATTCCTACTATGGTCTACCAATCTCTCCCAAGTAGGTCATTCCTTCCTTACCCTCGCTCATATCGGTTGTACAATAAATATGCCTGTTATAATCATAGAGGGGTGGATCATCCCACATGTGCACTTACGTTTCACCATGTTATAAAAACCTTATACAGTTACCAAATTAAGCTACACCACCTGAAGTGCTCAATCCAAGCAAATCCTGGGGTCGAGCGAAAGAGTGTAGACGCTCTCAGTCCCAAAATCAGCTCTACAACACTGCTCCCTCGGTATAGTTGCGGAGCCTCGGCTCCAAACAGTGAAAACATCCAAAATTCACTATCTCAAAAGTTCCCAGTTCCAACAGGTGTTCAGAAACGTCGCTGATCCTCCTGGGGTACAACAATACGGTCAAGATTACATTTTTATTCCACGAAATATCAAAGTCGTACGTTACAATCTATTGGAACAGTCCCAAAGATGAAGATGGTTTTAACTGCAGCAAGAACCCAGAAAAAATCCAACAAATATTACTATCGCGTTCTCGCGTCGATACCTTACTGAACGAGTACCTGCACGCCAAATTCCGAGCCACGTATGCCGAGTTACAAACTTCCACAACAAGTGCGCTCACAAACACACAACCATAATCTGTTTTCCATGCAAGTAAATGGAAGAAAAATCTACCTCGGGAAAAAAAGACTCAGAAAAATCCAATAAAAAAGACGGTGATAATACTCGCGTCGAGTAGATGAAAAAAGTGTATAGGCAACGTACTCCAACTGATGCCCGGGTTGCGGAGATAACAATCGGCAAGGTTGTCGCTGTCCAGAAATTCCATTAGAAAAAAGGGTCCAGTAAGATGTGACAAACACCTCGAAAAGCGTGAAATAGAGGAATAGAAAATACCAGATCGTTAGCTCTGTTTGTCGCGGATCCAACGGCGCAAACAATCGCTGAAACGGAAGGTCGGAGTCGGAAGGGGCGCTCGTGACACCGAACGTGACGAAGGGGAACACAAATGGCCGAGCGTCGCACTGCGCGTAAAAATGGAAACCCGATAAGCGGGCCACAAAAAATCTCCAAACTCTGCGTGGATGCGCACAGGGTGGGGATCACTTTGCTGAAGCGTCAAGTGGTTTGAAGCTCGAAAAAATGGGAAGAAAAAAGGGGAGAAGAAAGCAGCTGGGGCGCTTAAATAGCCCAGAAAACAATCCGAAAATGCGGCCATGTCCTAAGTTCAGGGGCGGCCCCGATTTCTTTCGGGCAGATACAGTGTTGGGCTCCGCACCACTACGGCGGGCCGAAATTCCTTATCGGGCCTCCACGAGCCCGCCAAACACGACACGAGACCGAGCAGCAGCCCTATAGTATCCGCCACGTGGCACGCCGAACCACACAACACCAAAACCCGCCGCAGCTGCAAGCCACGTGGCCCGCCGTAGTGCAGACAAGTTTGGCGGCGCCCCGCTGAGCGCGGCGAGGAGGCCCGAGATGCGGCCAATGGGCGCGCCTGAGCCGCCTGCTTTGCCGCCTCGTGAATGCAAGCGCCCGAGGCGATCTGCACCGGCTCCGTGGACCCGGCGCCCACAGAACCGCAACAATGATACTCTGCCACGTGTCACCCACGGGTCCACCGTACACCCACGATCTATTC
>JAQNDB010004627.1:0-23022 GCA_029204045.2 Tillandsia leiboldiana
TGCCAGTCGTCTATGTGGCCAAGTCACCTGTACCGGTAAAAATGAGCGGATTTGGGAGTCTGTCCACGCTACCCAGATCGCGTCTGCTCCTGACTGTGCCCTCGGCACCACCGTTCACAAAATCCATGTTAACGACGTTCCCATTTCCATTCAGGGATTGGGAGGCTCGCTGCAACTTGCCAGCAGGTACAAACGACGCTCAGCCTTTACTTGCTGCAAATTAAGCAATGTGCCTACAACCTCCCAATGTCTCTTTTCATCATCCCTGCCACCAGAACTGTGCCTTGAGGGTCCCTATACATCTTAGTCCCCCCCAGGATGGATGTATAAGGTTATAGTGGGCCTCCCCAAGATCTGCTCTCGAATCTATGTATCCATGGGCACGCAAGCTCGGTCCCGGTACCGAAGTACTTCGAAGCATCAACTGAAAAATCGCCTTCCCTGCCGAGTCCGCCTGAATCTGCTCTCGAACCCTCATCAAGTGGGGGTCCTCACTCTGTCTCGCCCGAATCCTGTCCACAAGTGGGGCTGTACGACTAGAGTCATAAGTCGCGCAGAGACCCCAGTGGATACAACCTCGAGTTCTAACCGCCTCACTGCTCAAGTAGTGTCGCCTGATCGTGATCATCAAAGATAAGCTCTGCACTTGCCCTCCTCGCCTGCTCAAGGCATCAGCAACCACGTTGGCCTTGCCGGGATGGTAGAGTATATCCACATCATAATCCTTTAATAATTCTAACCATCGCGTTGCCCGCAAGTTTGAGCTCCTTCTGTGTGAACAAGTATTTCAAGCTCTTGTGATCTGTGTAATCTCCGCCGTGCTCCCCCATACAGATAATGGCGCCACAACTTCAATGCAAAAACCCTGCAGCAAGCTCCAAGTCATGGGTGGGGTAGTTCTTTCATAATCTTTAGCTGCCGAGAGGCATAACGCGATCACTCTCCCTCCTGCATCAGCACGCATCCAGTCCATTGTGCGATGCATCACTATAATCACATATCCTTTCCCCATAATAGGAGGGAAAGGATAGGAGCCGACATCAATCTGTTCTTTAATTCCTCAAAGCTCCTCTGGCAATCCTCACTCCAGTAAACTTAACCCTTACGAGTCAGAAGGTTGAGGGGTGTGGAAAGTTTCGCAAAACCCTCCACAAACCGACGGTAGTATCCGCTACTAAGCCCATAAAACTGCGAACCTCAGATACCGTCGTTGGTCGAGGGCCATCCCGGACTGCCTCACTCTTCGCCGGTCCACGGCCACTCTTGCCTCGGAGATCACAGCCCCAAAAAGGTGACCTCTCTAAGCCAAAATTCGCACTTAGATATTTGGCATACAACTTCTTTTCCCAGAGAAGTTGCAGCACACAATCCTCGATGCTCCTCGTGCTCTGCATCACTCCGTGAATAGATCAGGATATCATCAATAAACACCACCACGATCGATCCAGATATGGCCGAAATCCTATTCATTAAATCCTAAAAGCAGCAGGGCATTAGTCAATCCAAAGGCATGACGTAAACTCATATGCCCGTACCGCGTCCTGAATGCCGTCTTCGGGATGTCCTCGGCCTTCACCTTCAGTTGGTGGTAACCAGACTGTAAGTCAATCTTGGAGAAGACCAAACCCTTGCAGCTGATCAAACAGATCATCGATGCGCGGCAAGGGTACTTGTTCTTGATGGTCACTTTAATTCAGCTCTCGATAATCAACACACATCGAAGTGATCCATCTTTCCTTCTTCACAAATAGCACGGCGCTCCCCAAGGCGATACACTTGCCTCACAAAGCCTTTATCATTAATCCTGAAGTTGCGCCTTTAACTCTCGCAACCCGCCGGTGCCATGCCGTAAGGAGCCTTAGAGATTGGGCGCAGTTCCTGGGACTACGTCAATCCAAAACTCGACCTCCCTATCCGCGCATACAGTCAACTCCGGTGGAAACACGTCCGGGAACTCATGACCAATAGGGATATCCGTGAGTCCCGGTGCCGCCGTAGCTCCACCACACAGCCAAAAAGCTACGCATCCACTGCGCATCATCTCTGCCTCGCCCGAGAAGTTCGAACCACAGAGGCAAAGAAAGCCTCTGGCACCCCCTGTAAACGAACACCTCCTCGCCTGGCTCGCTAAAAGTAACAGTCCTCGCGGCGCAGTCAATCGTCGCGAAATAGCGGGCCAGCCAATCACCCCCAGTACAATGTCAAAATCTCACAGCTGGCTAAGGACCATAAGGTCCGCTGGCAAAACCCAAGACTCAAGCTGTACAGGGCAAGACCAACAACACTCCTCTACATGCATGTATGCTCAGGAATCCGTACCTCTAATGCATGTGGCAACCGACCTAACTCTAATCCATAGGATGATGCAATGATCTACTGATAAAGAATGTGATGCACCGGTATCAAATAAAGTGCGAGCTCTAGTACCAAAAAGTAAAGTGATACCTGCCACCGACGTGGTCGGCTGCTGCGGAGTCCTCTACCTGGGCGGCGTAAACACGCCCACTCTGTGCCGGGGTCTGTAATCTGCAGAATGCGAAGAAGGAGCCCTGCTCGCTGGAGCATAAGGCCGCTGTTGGGGCGCCGAAGGGGCTGATGCTGAGGAAGGGAGCCGGCGATGCCGAGAGAGGCAAGTAGCACGACATGTGGCCCAGACTGTCCACACCGATAACAGCGGCCAAACCTCTGATCACAAGTATCCGACGGGTGCTGTCCCCTGCAAAGATGCACCTGACCGCCGACTGAGACTGCCTTGACTGCTGCTGCTGCTTGCCTCTGCCGCTGTGACCCCTGCTGTCGAGACTGCGAACCTCTGCTGCTGCGAATGCTGCTGCTGTCGCTGGGGCTGCTGCTGCTGGATGCTGCGGGGGCCTCTGGGATCCCCCAGACCCTCGCCGCTCCGAACGCCCACGGCCCGTAAACTGAGGCGGTGGCGGTCGGGGCGGCCTCCAGGAACTGGCCTGTCCCCCATCATCGGACGCTGGTCGCTTCCTCTCCGAACTATGAGCGACCGCGCCCCCACGCCTAGCAACGACGTGGTCTCCCCTCTCGACCCACTGTGCGTGATCCACTGCCTCTGATAAGGTCTGAAGCCTCTGGGCGTGCACTAAGGTATAAATCTCTGGGCGAAGGCCCGTCTCAAAAAGCTCTACCTGGTGCGGCCCATCCCTGGCAACATAGGGCACGCAGTTGAGCAACTGCGTGAACTCCTGAAAATAATCCCATACAGCCCGATCACCTTGCTGTAGATTCTTCAAGTCATCCTCAATCTTTTTCTTCACGCTCGTGGAGAAATAGGTGTCCAGGATCATCCGTCGAAACTCTGACCAAGGCAGCTGCCGGTAATCTGAAACTCCAAGGGCTCAACCCGACGCCACCAGCATCTGCATCCCCCTCTAGACAGTGCACTGCCATATGCACTCTGTATCTATGGTCAATGAAGAAGTCCTGAAATAACTTCTCCATTGCTGCCAGCCATAATCCTATCTCCCACGGGTGTGTGCTCCGCCCTGAGAACCTAGGCGGTCCTCGCTTGCAAAACTGTGAGAGCTTGTCAGCAAACTCCCGCTCCTCCGCCGGGGTCAACGGCCTGAACATCCCCTGGGCCCCACTGCTCGACGACGGTGCCGTAGGGACTGGTGTAATAGCCGGTGGTACAACAGGTGGTATAGGGGCCTCTACAGTAGTAGGGGGAAGTGCCCTAACCTGGGCAAGCAACTGATCAAACCTCTGCTCCTGACGGCGGTGGCTCTCCGCCAACTGGGCCACCATGGCCCTAAGCTCACTAATCTCCGAAGGCCCGAACTGCTCCGGCTCCTCCGGGGGTATAGGAGTACCCCGAGTAGGGATCTGCCGCCTAGGAGGCATCCTGCCACACAAGACCACGAGTCAGTAACAAAGCACTCTCGACCCAATCCAGCGAAAGCCATGGACATCCCCCTATTTCTGTAACCTTATGTTGTCTGCAGCCAACATAAAAGTCTACCAGAAATAGGATATGCCAATCCCTCTCCACTCACAGGAAGAGTTAATAATAAATTGCCGACTTTCGCAAATATCGCGTCACTCGCGCCCTGCCATCCTAGGGCCTGCCAAAAGCCTAGGGTTTCCTAAGTCCCAACTGACCTATCCCTAAGCTCTGATACCATCTTAATCTGTCACGCCCCGGGTGTAAACCAGAACCCCGGCTCGTCTACAGATCCGCCGTGCACTCGGAATTTTCCGTGTACACGAAGCGCTGGTAACCTGCTCAGATAGCTAGATAAATAAAAGAGCATAACAGAGCTAACTACAACTAGTACAACTCAGATAAGAGCAGAAAAGAAAATACAACATAGCTCTCAAAAATATACAAATGTCTCTCCCAGCTCACCAAATAAAATACATCCAGCTGGCCGAAGCCAGACCCAAAATAAAAGGAAGGACAACAGTCTGAGTGTACCGGGGATACATCAAAAACTATCAGAACTCTGGATCAGGGAAGCATCTAGCTAATCAACGATCCTCTTACCTCGGTCCTGAGAAGAGGGTCCCGCAACTCCCGCAGAGGACTCTACAAAACAAAGGGGAAAAAGAAGAGGGAAAAAGAGTGGGGGTGAGAACTACTATAAAAACAGTAGCCTCCCCTAGTGGGTAAACCTCAACTCGTACCTGCCCACTAGGACTACCAGAGGCGAAAAGAATAATGTGGTAAACTTTATGCATGGATACTAATAGAAATACCACTAATATGCCTCTACATGCCCAGCTAAAAGATAGCTAAATGTATGCATCAGAATATCAAAGCCTGCCTGACCAAACCAATCTATACCCCAGTATACACTGGTACTGCCTGCGGTGCCTGCCAAATCGGGTATGCCAGCCTACGCATAACACCGATAGGGGATAGGAGTCTCAAAGACTCAAGTCTGTATAACGCGCACTCCGGAGTGGCACTCGAGGAGAGCGACCCACACGAGCATAATGCCTGAGTAATAAGTGCCCAAGGAAAAATAAGTCCGCAAGACTGGATCATGACACTGATCTAAATGGAACAGGTCCATCCACTAAAAAGAAAGCCCAAATCCCTTCCCCGATCTGATGCAACAACAACTGTCCGGTCAATCGCCCAAAATCCGCGATCGCCGCAATACCCTGCCTACACAGCCTGCCTGTCCCGAAATCCCAGTATCTGCCTACTCTATCCCAGCCCCTGCCCTAACCCGGGCATGACATCCCCTTATGTCAAGATAACTGGAGAAAATGAAATCATGGTTTCTCCTAAGTCAATTCCAGCATGATAGTTCAGCAGAAAAAGGTGGCCTAACTAGGTGACCATTTAAACATGCAAAAGTCCTTTACTAAGCAAGATAATTTTTGTATTCCAATTCTTACATTATGCCTTGGTTAAAATATCCGAAATATTAACCTACCATAAGCTGATTTAGACACATGCATAAGCCCTTCAATAAACATTAAGTATGAAACGGATTTAGCCGGTTATTGCCATTTATTAGTGTCTAGTCCTCTAAAGATACAAGTATCAATCGTGAGCCCTTTTCTTTTCATTAAGCATGCTCTGTTCATTTTTACTAGTATGTTGGCCATATTACAAAATACAAGCTCCAATATGCCTAGTGGGTTGTCCAAAATAAGAGGTTAACAACGGTACCCACCTCGAGCGCTAAAATCCTGTCCCCAATGCGAAAACCCGCGCTCGCACCAAAACTCACCGCAATGCTGTGCCAAACCTCCAAGAAGAACATACATAATTTTAGTCCTTCAAACATCACAAAATCTGTCCCAAAATTACCGATCCAAAGATCTCAGATTTTCACCTGCGAATGGTGCTCAGAAAATTCTAATAAAAATACCGTCGCGTTCCTTGCGACGAACCCGTCGAAACGAGTACCTGCACGTTCAAAACCGAGCTTCCTTTGCTGAGATACAAATTTGGCAAGGGGAACACCCCCAAACAAAACTGTGCAGAATTTCTGTACCAAAAGTTACAGAGAAAGGAGATTTCCACCTTCGAAAAATATTCAGAAAAATCTGAGAAAATTCCAGGAGATTCATCGCGAGATGTAGATGAGAAATGCCTTTTGACTCGCCTCGATCCGTCGCCTGAGCGCGAAGTTATAGCCAAATCAAGCAGGTGCTGTCCAAAACTCCGCGAGGAAAAATGGGTCACAATGAAGCTCGGGAAACTCAAAATACACATGAAAACCAGGGGCTACTCAAAATATCAAAAATGAAGCCCTACCTGTCGAGAGTCCAACGGCGCAAAAATCACCCGAATCGGAGGTCGGGGTGAGCCGGGGGAGCCTGAACACTGCGAAGGGACGAAACGGGTCGTCGAAGAACGAGTGTTGCGCCGCGCCGGAAAATGACCAACCTCGAAAAACGCGCTCCTAAAATCTCAGGAGTGAGCGACAAGAAGGGTTTCAGGTAGAGGAAGATTTTTCATTAAGGGTTCACTATGGAAATCCTCACAGAAAGTGAGCAAAAGGGCCCCCCAAAAGGCCTTTATATAGGCTGCCAACACCCCCCCCCCCTCTTGTCGGATTCGGGTGCCACTTTCGGGCGCCCGAATCCCCGAAGCAGGTCGGACGGGGGCCGTCCGACCGCCCGAAAGCCTGCGGTGCGGCCACGTGTCCCCCGCACAGCAAACAGCTGTGCGGGGCGACCGGCCGCACGCCGCGTGGCGCAGACCCGCTGGGGGCGGTGCATGCACCCGCCCCCTGGTCGGCCGACACGTGGCCCGCACTCGAGTGCGGGGCATGTGCGGCCGACCGGCCGCACTGTGCCCCTGCACTGGCGCGCGCCCCGAGGCACTGCCTAGCGCACCCGTGGACCGCGCCCAGCTGAGCCCACCAATCCCCGGGCAACACGTGTCGTGCGCCCGGTCCACCGGTGCCCCGCCTTTTCCCTGGACCGCGCCGCGTGCTCCCTCCAATCCGGAAGCGCCACGCGGCCACCCGCGCGGTCCATGCACCGCCGCGCCTCCTCCGTGGACCAAGCGACGTGAGCCGCCCAATAATGGGCCGCCACGTGGCACTGTCCTGTCCACGGAGCACCCCCATGCACCGGAAACCCCCCGAAACTTCCGGAAGCCCGCATTTGGTCATCCGGACTCCAAATTCGACAAATAAATAGTCGTTTTCAAGCGTTTTTCCGCGCTGAATCCAAATCCGAACTCCGCTTGGCCCAATTCCTTGTCTAAAATTCGGCAAACACCTCCGAAGACCAAATCAGCTCAAATACCACACAGGGTCCATCTGTGGCACCCCTTTGATGCACCATGGGCCATGGGCCAGACACACCAACACTAGGTGTTCTACACAGTGGATTCAACGAAAAAACTGTACGGGGAAAACCAGAATACTACATCCTCCCCCACTAAAAGAGTTTCGTCCTCGAAACAAAAGCCATACCTCAAGCCGGGGCCTCGAACAAATAGGGGTAAGCATCCAACATTGCTGACTCTAGCTCCCAGGTAGCCTCGCGCTCATCACGACCGCTCCAGAGGATCTTCACATAAGGGATGGCCTGGCTGCGCAACTCTCTAACCTCGCGGTCCAAGATCCTCGATGGCCGCTCAACAAAGCTCAGATCCTCGGCAATCTCCAGTGGGGTGAAATCGATGATGTGTGACGGATCATGAACATACTTCCTCAGGGTCGATACATGGAATACATCGTGAATACCAGCAAGCCTGGGGGGAAGTGCACCATGGGCCAGACACCAACACTAGGTGTTCTACACAGTGGATTCACCGGAAAGTTGCATGGGAAAACCAGTACACTACATCGATGCTCAAAGCACAAACTCAGTCGGAGAACCCTCCACGACTCAATCTCACAACACAGACCCACTCAACGAAGGTACTACACAGCTGGGACCACCGTCTCTCCCACGGCTCCCACAACACAACTCCACTGAACTCAACACTCAACTCACGGCCGGAGCTACTCCACGGCCAGATCTACGAAGGGTCCGAAACCCAGGGAGACTAACATCTACGTCCCCAAGAGAGAAAGCAGCCCTTAGAACCCAGATCACTCGAATCCGCTCGGGTGGATAAGTTTATAAGAAACCATGTCATTTATTTCAGAAAATCATTCGATCTGAGAGAAAGCCATCTTTATAATGATTTTTAGTCTTTTTAGGAAAACCCTTTGAAATCAAGTTTTATGCCCAAGCCTCGAAGAGCTGATGCCTTCGTCCCAACGGACGAGAACAGACTCAGACAACCTTGCGAGGCTTGGAAGAAACATTGGCTGACTAAAATCATGTATTTATCCAAAAAGGTTCTGGGTTCAAGGTCCTGCTAATACACGTACACCACGATCCCAACCTGGTGGTGACGAGAAGAACAGTGGAAAGGAAAACCCCCGGGACCACCGTTTATCTGAAACGGCTCCCCAAAATGCTAACACTGGCCTAACCCAGCCACCAGACCCCACTCGGCCCCCCGGGCCCGAGTGCAACACCCGTCCCACAACACTCTGACCACTCAGCCCACTACCCGGGCGAGGAACTCTAAGTCCCGAAGGATATGAAAAGTGCGGGATGTCTAAAGCATAAAGGAACCTAGCCCAAATTAAGGTTCACAAATGGTCTGGTCAAACTCATGCACATATGACGGGGGTGCTAGTTAAGTTCCAAGAAAACACTTAAACTAGCATGCAATCCTATCATAATAGAATTAGAAGGAAGTCCGTAGACTTGGAGAGAAAACCAACCCACCTCAGAAAGCCACCAATTGCTCGTCGACACTTGCAATTGGCTCAGCGGCTTACCTGGCCTCCAAGGGGTCCGCACGCAACACGAAGCCCGATGCCAGAATCCGCACGCGAATCGGAGCACGCAGCGACCAACCACACGACCGCACGCCCCGCGGAAGCTAAAACCGCACCGCAAGCTGCCAGAAGCGAAGAAATCGCAAAATCAATCAAAACGGTCAAAACCGGGCATCCGTCGGCGAAAAACAGCCTCCGTCAGCGAAAACCAGCGCCCGACGGCAAAAACCAGCACGCGGCGGCGAAAAACAGCTCCGTCGGCGAAAACCAGCGCCCGACGGCGAAAAACAGCACGCGGCGGCGAAAAACAGCTCCGTCGGCGAAAAACAGCGCCCGACGGCGAAAAACAGCACGCGGTGGCGAAAAACAGCTCCGTCGGCGAAAACCAGCGCCCGACGGCGAAAAACAGCACGCGGCGGCGAAAAACAGCTCCGTCGGCGAAAACCAGCGCCCGACGGCGAAAAACAGCACGCGGCGGCGAAAAACAGCTCCGTCGGCGAAAAACAGCGCCCGACGGCGAAAAACAGCACGCGGCGGCGAAAAACAGCTCCGTCGGCGAAAACCAGCGCCCGACGGCGAAAAACAGCACGCGGCGGCGAAAACCAGCTCCGTCGGCGAAAACCAGCGCCCGACGGCGAAAAACCGCTCAAAAATCAGCTTGCGAAAATCCCACGAAAACAGCTCGCGAAAAACTGCCAGAAATCTGCTCGACGGCGAAAAAGCAGCAGCCGACGGCGAAAAACAGCGGCCGACGGCGACCCACGGGCTCCGACGGCGAAAACACGGCGCCGGCACGCAAACCGAGGAGTCGCCCGCCGTCCGGGAGCACGCCGCGCGGCGAAAACCCAGCCGCGCGACGAGGGAGGCCCGCCGCACGGCGCCCAACCCAGCAGCGCCGCGCAGCGACCTGCTGCGCGGTGCCGGAGTGCACCGCGCAGCGCCCTGCGGCGCTGCGCGCGGCGCCCAGCGGCGCTGCGCGCGGTGCCCAGCGGCGCTGCGCGCAGCGCCCTGGGGCGCTGCGCGCGGGCCCGCGCGCAGCCCACTGCGCTGCGCGCGGTCGCGCGCGCCCGCGCGCCCTCACAGGCCCGCGCGCGGCCCGCGCAGGCCCGCGCAGGCCCGCGCGCGGCCCTGCCGCGCGCGCCTGCGCGCGGCCAGGAGGT
Organism: Tillandsia leiboldiana; assembly: GCA_029204045.2. NCBI lineage: Eukaryota > Viridiplantae > Streptophyta > Magnoliopsida > Poales > Bromeliaceae > Tillandsia > Tillandsia leiboldiana. The sequence continues at coordinate 9,941 of JAQNDB010004627.1, forward strand.
GCCGCGCGCCCCTGAGCGCGGCCAGGAGGTGCCGCGCGCACCTGCGCGCGGCCCTGCCGCGCGCCCCTGCGCGCGGCCAGGAGGTGCCGCGCGCACCTGCGCGCGGCCCTGCCGAGCGCCCCTGCGCGCAGCCAGGCAGCGCCGCGTGCCGCTCTTTGCTGCACGCGGCGCCGCGCCCAGCGGCATGTCGCCGCAGGGTGCTGCCAACAGCAGCACCCTGGCGCCGCGCGTGCGCCGTTGCGCGCGCGCGCGGCCGCCGGCGACGGCAAAAAAACTGAAAAGAAGCCCCGATAAATCCGAAAAATCCGACAAATCTAATTTCCTCATTAAAACCCAAAATAAAATACAATTAACAAAATCCAAACTCCAAAACCCAAAAATCTGCACAAACCTCCAAAAATCTGAATTTTTACTCACCTCGTCGTCGCACGTCGCACGCCCACGAGCTCCACGCGGCCTCCAACGGCGAGTCCAAAAATCCAAGAAGCTCCAATCCCTTTTCTTTCTTTTCTTTTTCCTTTTCCTCTCTTTTCTTTTCCTTTCTTTCTTTCTCTTTTTCTTTCTTTCTTCTCTCTGCTGCAGAGGAGGGGTGGAGGCAGCTTTTATAAAGCAAAAAGCTATATAATTAATTAACTAATTAATTAATTCCAATAATTCCAACTCCAACTCACTTTTTGCCTTCGGGCTCTCCGCCGCTGCCCGGAACTTCCCGAACTCCGCTGTAAATCGAAAATACACGCGCTCACAGCTTTTTCTCTCCAAAAAGCTCATCCGTTGAGTCGGGGTGCTCAAATCAATTACCGGCTCCAAAATTGCCAGTTCCGACTCACTTTTTGCCTCCGGGTCCTCCGCGTCAGTCCGGAACCTCCCGAACTTCGCTGTAAATCAAAAGTAAACGTGTCCACAGCTTTTTCTCCTCAAAAAGCTTATCCGTTGAGTCGGGGTGCTCAAATCAATTACCGGCTCCAAAATTGCCAGTTCCGACTCACTTTTTGCCTCCGGGTCCTCCGCGTCAGTCCGGAACCTCCCGAACCTCGCTGTAATCTAAAAGTACACCTGTTCCAAGTGTTCCTGAATTTCTGGCACTCCACGGTGAAGTCGGAAATTCGCAATCTCATCCTCAATCGGCCTACAAAGCCCGGAAAAACCCCGAATCGAGCTGGAGCTTCCGCGTTGATCCGAATCAACCCGGCATCCACTGTAAACTCAAATGCAACATGCCCAAGGCAACTCTCTGCTCCAAGCCATCTGTGTGGTCGGCGCGCTATCCAAAGCCCCGGTACTTTACATCCTCCCCTCCTTCAAAAGGTTTCGTCCCCGAAACCAAAACACACACCCTACCCCAAGAAACCCACATCAGGAATATTATCAACTCCAACTCTCACTCGAAAGAAAAGCAACCGAAAATAGCGAAAAGTCCAAAATTTCCAAAGGACCGATGCCTTCACCCCGATCAAACAAGAACCGGTTCCCGCATCGCCTCCATTTCTGGAGTAGTCCTTCGAGATTTTTTCATTCCGCTGCTATTTTCGGCGATAAAACGGGAAAACAAGGAGAGAGAGATGTTGAAGTTGTCCCTGCTATGGCCGCAACCCAAAACCACAGTCCACCAACTCCACCAAGTAGGGGTGCAAAACTCTGATCTCAACCACCAGGAAAGGAAGTCATACCAAGTACCAAGCGATCCGCTAACCTGGCGCCCACCAATCGGCAACCCAAACTCATCCTCTCGGCTCTCAGGTGGTCGCTCTAACTCAGCATACTGGCACCACCGAACCTTCACCGGGTAAAACCAACCGTAAATTCCATAACTTCACAAGCAAGAATTTCTTCGGTTGCTTCTGATAGCTCAAAACCTTGTTCGACTCCAACGAAGAAAAGCCGATAAAGTGCGAGGGTTCAATTACACTTCTTCCTATCAGACGAAAATCACGGTCCAAACTCCCCGCGTAAACTCAAGTCTATAAACATAAACCTCTGCGGCTGGTGGCTTCCAAAAATCGAAGTCTCCAAAAAGGCACAACTCCTCCGTTGCTCCTTAGCAACCAAAACAATCAAGTTCCGCAGGTACATCTCTCGATTAGGCAACCAACATCTCCCCTCTTGGAGTTGCTGCACTATCCTCCAGTGATCTTGAAGCTCTAAGCCACTTCGGAAACAAATCCGAATGTCCACGACGGGTCCGGCTGCTAACCCGTTCAAACACAGCTGGAGAACTCGATTCTTCAAATACTAACAATCGCAGGCCTCAGTCCATCCACTTGACCGCAAGGCAAGCTCAGGAAGCCCCTACCGGGTTCTGAACACTAACCGGGCACAACCCCGGCTGCAAGGTTCCATAACCATGCCGACCACTAACTCGGTCTCCAATCCACTATCTCGGCACCTCAACCGCCGAGAACCTCCAGGTCTCTGTCTCCTCTGAGACACATGATCCTGAGGCTGGCACCATGGCAACCTCGATCCACTCCACTATCCCGAAATCAGGCAATACTGAAAGACTCTCCCTCTGGAGCTGGTCCCTCGATCTCCGTCCCTCCTGGACGTGATCAGTGATCCTCGGTCAACCCATCGCACATGCCCAATCGCTGCATCTACGGTCGGCACTCGCCGAGAATACACAAGGAGGTAGATATCCAGGTGCAGTCCCCTCTCAACCAAAAACAACCCCGAAGCCTCAACCTGGGTGACAAGGGGCCCACTGCTCAACCATCGCGGAAACTCGCTCTCGGTGGTCCAACAGGACGAACCCGACGCCACCAACTCTCGGCGTCCCAAACGAAAGGCGCAAGATCCCGCGCCCTGATGCTTTTCCTGGATGAACAATCCTTGAACAGCTTTTCCATAGCAGCGATCCAGTTCTCGGCCTCCCAAGGCCCCCAACTTAAATCCCAGAATCTGCAGGGGATGGGACTGGATGAAGTAGAATAACCGGTTGGCAACCTCTCGCTGCTCCTGCACCATCAGTGGTGCGACCAGGGTCGAAATCATCAAAGTCGCGGCTGGAGTACTACTGGCGATACCCCGGGAGATGCTCTCAGCTCAAACATGCGCAACACACGCTCCATGTTCCTCTCCTGGCGCCGCAACGCCTCCGACATCTGGGCCCCCTGAGCCCGCAGATCCTGTACCTCACCCTGCCTAGCCTGCTCGGCAGCCCGCCATCCGGGCTCCTCAGCTGAGGTCAAACGCCCGCTCGTCGCTGCACGACGTCTCGGCGGCATCGCAAGTAGCTGAAACAAAACAAACATCAGGACACAACAACCATACGACCCAATCCAGCGAGAGTCTAAAATTTGTTATCCTTCCTAAAGTATTATGTTGTCTGCAGCCAACATAATCACTTTGAGAGAATAACATATCAAATCACTCATCCCAACCCGAGGGAGAGGTAAAAACTCAATCTGGACTCTCGCTTAAAGTCACGACTCTCACGTAGTCATCCTAATGTCCAACCACAAGCCTAGGGTTTCTAAGTCCTCAATGACCTATATCCTAGGCTCTGATACCACTCTAATCTGTCACGCCCCAGGGTCGAAACTGCGACTCGGGCTCGCTAACAGATCCGCCATCTGTACGGAAACTGCCGTACAGACGAAGCGTCTAGCCTGCAAAAGACAAAACTACAGCTACACAGATATCAGAGCGGATAAAAAGCTGTACTATAAAATTTTTCTCAACTACAAAGTTGCAACAACTCATAGCCTATCTCCCAAAATCAGAAGATACAAATAGAAGTGCACCTATACAACATCTACAAATCCAAATGGGAGATAGCTAAACAGCAAACATAACCAACTCCCACAATCCGGGATGGTACATCTACCTCTCTCTAAAGTAACAAAGCTGGTAGGGAACTATCACGCGACTCCCTGTCCTCGGTCCGTCCAGTCAAGCACAGCAGGAACGGAAGAAAGCCTCAGCAACCTGTCACCGGCAGAGGGTGTGAGAACTACATCCTACAGTAGTTCTCAGTGGGTACCGTCTCCAAGAACTACGGTCTGCCCACCAAGTCTACCAGAGGCATAAGATAGAGAAAAGACTGATGATAAGATAAATAAGCTGGAAAAGAATCTACAGCTATCATGCCTCTATCTACTATGCTCAAAAAGAAGAGACTATGGATGATGGTATGCAGTCACTCACTGCTGACAATATGTCACAAGTACTAAGCCCAAGACGCTCTACTATGACACATGCTACGCCATCACTCTCTCAGAGTATCTCAAATCTCAGCGACTGCCCCACAGGGTCCAGTCGAGTCAAGCCTGCGCCCCCTGGTGTATCAACCAGGGTGTCCCAACGGACAAACTCGATATCTCACACAGTGACCCCATGGTAGCACGGCCAGGGGTATCAAGCGACCACTAGTATATGAACTAGGCGCATCATCGCAGCCTCGTCAGGCTCGGTATCATCATCGCAGCCTCATCAGGCTCGGAATCATCAATGCACCCGGGGCGTGGTTCGAGGGGTGCGACCCCACCGAACTCAAGTATCTCATCAATATCACTGTCTCACAAGTGGCTCCTGCAGGCTGCGGTCCTCGATCAAATAGATCGGTATCTCGATTGTCACGCCCCGGGTGTAAACCAGAACCCGGGCCCGTTCACAGATCCGCCGTGCACACGGAATTTTCCGTGTACACGAAGCGCTGATAACCTGCTCAGATATAAAACAAGTAATAAAGGAGCATAAAACAGAGCTAAACTAAAACTAATACAACTCAGACAAATGCTGGAAATGAAAGTACAGTAAGCTCTCAAAAATATACAAGTGTCTCTCCCAGCTCACGAAATATATACAACCAGCTGGCCGCAGCCAGACCCAAAATAAAAGGAAAATACAACCGTCTGAGTGTACTGGGGATACATCAAAACTACAAACTCCAACTCGGGGCAGCAGCTATCTAATCAGCGATCCTCTTACCTCGATCCAGGGAAGAGGGTCCCGCGACTCCCGCAGAAGACTCTACAAAACAAAGGGGAAAAGAAAAGAGAAAACAGTGGGGGTGAGAACTACTATTGTCACGCCCCGGGGTCGAAACTGCGACCCGGGCTCGCTAACAGATCCGCCATCTGTACGGAAACTGCCGTACAAACGAAGCGTCTACCCTGCAAATAAATCTATAGCTAACAGATATCAGAGCAAAAGTAAGTACATGCTATAGAAAGGAAAAAGAACAACTGTACTAGAGTAAATAAAATCCAAGATACAAGCTGTCCTCAAGATGCAAAGATAATACCTCTCAAAATCTCACTCTACAAAAGTGGAAACTCAAAAGGGTACTGCTACCACTCCACTAAACTGACTCGGGTAAGCGACTAGTCGGCCACGCCCTTACCTCGATCTGAAGACTCCGCACGGGAAGGAGTCGGAGCAGCTGCCTCAGGAAAACCTGCACCGCAGCGGGTGTGAGAACTACTGCAAAGGTAGTTCCCAGTGGGTACCGTCCTCAAAGCACACGGTATGCCCACTAAGTCCACCGGAGGCACAAAAAGGTAAACAAATAGATAGATAGATAGATATGAAAACTGGAAATCTATCTCTATATGCCTCTACATATGCTCAAAGGAAAAACACTCATCTATGAACATGCAGTGCAACTCACTCACACATCTCACCCAAATCTCAATGACTGTCCTCTTTGGACCAGTCAAGATAAAGTCAAGCCTGCGCTCATCTACTGCCGCACATCCCGGAGGAACGGACTTACGTAGGGTGTCCCTCAAGGACTCTCAGTAACTCATCGCAGCCTCGTCAGTCTCGGTATCATCATCGCACCCGGGCGTAGCTCGAGGGGAGCGACCCCACCGAACTCAAGTATCTAAAGTATCTCATAACTGGCAAACATGCCAGGCTCAGCAGGCTATAATCCACGATCAAATAGATCGGAAACACAGTGGATACACGACACACACTCATGTCAAGGTCGGAGTAAACTCCACGACTGAATATGAAGTGCTCAAATAGAACCCCCAATGACACTAGTAAAACTCAAAAAGCCACAGAAAGGCTCTAATAAACAACCAAACTCTCCTCGGCCCCCCGGCACGAGAGAACATGCTCCCCGAACCCATGCAGCATCACTAGAACCCTCAGACATTTTAAAACCATTTTTAAAAGTCGGTTTTCCAATAAAACAAGCATTCGGATTTTTAAAACGGTTCAGGAGCTTAAATGAGGCCAACCAAGTACACAGTCTAGTGTCATATAATGTCAAGAGTCCACTAAAAATACTCTGGGGTTCAGATAATATTTCTATAATTTTCTAGGCAACTATCAGATCATTTAACAGCTAAAATATACAGTTTTGACATGATCAAAGTGCGTTCTGAAGCATTAGAGGGCATTCCACGATTTTTAGAAGAAAATCCAACCCACCTCAAATGCTTTCCGAAGGCCGCGCCGAAATCGGTGAAGAAACGGGCGCAATCTGACGAAAAACTGAACTGCGCCTCTCGCGCTGCGCGCGCGCACCGTCGCGCGTCTCGGAAAAATCCACGGAGCTCCAAACAACCTCCACAGCACCCAGCTAGGCCACCATAAAAATCTCAGCTCAATCCGATCACTCCAGTCCACGAATCAAGCATGCGTAGAGTTGCGGATTTGCACAGTAATCCCTCTGCATGCATGCAGCCCGAGAGCACAGGGAGAGAGCAAGGATAGAAATTAACTCAAATTACCATTCAAATCCAACAATAAAACCCAAGAGGAGAATCAAGAGTCCAAATCCACAATCTCCAACAATCAATTTACCTCAATTTGCTCCTCGCGTGCGCAGGTTGACCCGGTCAACACCCTCAAGCAGCACGAACCAGGACTCCCTGCTTCTTCTCCTCTACTTCCTCCTCTTCTTCTTCTTCTCAGGCAGCAAGGAATGGAGGAGGATGGATAAGGGATGAGATAAGGGTGAGGGAGCTGTGTTGAGGGTATAAAAATCAACGCGGGAGTAGTTGGAACAGAAGAAGCCCATACCTCGGTTTACTGTGCAAGTCCGGGCCATATCGGGCTCCCCCTGTGCCTGTGTACTGGTACCACCCACTTGGTACCGGTACACAGCCCCTGGTTCCGGAACCAAGCACCTGGTTCCGGAACCAGCCACCCAAAACTCCCAGAAACAGCTCGAAAATCTCCAGAATCGCCCCGTCACTCACTTTCTCGCCTCGGGACTTCCGCATCACCCCGAAACCAACCGAACACCCCTGTAAAAACATATTACACATGTCCCAAGGGTTCAACTCACATCAAAACCATCCAAGAAGCCCCAGCTCGACCCGCAAGCTCTAAAAGCCGACGCCAACTCACTTTCCTTCAAAAGACTTCCGCGTCGCTCCGGGACCACCCGAACCTCTCTGTAAATACAAACAGAAACTGCTGAAGGTATTTCCACAATACCAGGCTGCCCCGTGGAGTCGGCACACTGCCCGAAGCTCCGGAACTCTACACTCTCCCTCCTTCAGAAGGTTTCGTCCTCGAACCACAAACATCAAAACTCAGGAGGGCGACTCAAATAAGTGGGGATATGAAACTCTCAGCTCATCCTCAGGCTCCCATGTGGCCTCTCGCTCCTCATGATGACTCCATAAAAACCTTAACAAAGGTATGATCCGGTTTGCGTAATTCTCTCGTCTCTCGAGCAAGAATTCGCACCAGTCGCTCCTGATAGCTCAAGTCCTCGTCTAGCTCCAAGGATGTGAAGTCCAGGATATGTAAGGGATTCAAACACATATTTCCTCAAGGTGGATACATGAAATACGTCGTGGGTGCCTGCAACTGCGGCGGTAGCGCAACTCGATATGCAACTGGGCCAATGCCTCTAGCACCTCAAATGGCCCGATAAACCGCGGACTAAGCTTTCCGCGTACTCCAAATCGGCGAACTCCTCTAGATGGCGAGACTTTCAGAAAAACATGGTCTCCCACCTGAAACTCCAAGTCTCGCCGCCTCCTGTCTGCATAACTCCTCTGACGGCTCTGAGCGGTCTCTATGTGTCGCCGAATGATCCTGACATTTTCCTCAGCTTCCACAAGCAGATCTGGCCCCAAGGTCTTCCTTTCACCCACGTCACTCCAAAATAGAGGCGATCGACACTTCCGTCATACAATGCTTCGTAAGGCGCCATCTGAATGCTCGCCTGGAAGCTATTGTTATACGCGAACTCGGCTAATCTCAAGTGTCGATCCCAACTGCCACTGAAGCTCAGGACACATGCTCTCAACATGTCCTCCAGAGCTGAATGGTCCTCTCCGACTGTCCATCAGTCTGTGGGTGAAAGGCGGTGCTAAACTGAAGCTGTGTCCCCCAATGGCTCGTGCAAAACTCCTCCAAACTGTGAAGTAAACCTCGGGTCCCTGTCAGACACAATCGATACTGGCACCCCGTGCAGTCTCACAATCTCGTCCATATATAACTGTGCTAACCTCTCCAAGGACCAACTCAACTGCATCGGCAGAAAGTGGGCTGATTTGGTCAAACGATCAACAATCACCCATATGGCATCAGAACCACTCTGAGTCCTCGGCAATCCCACAATAAAATCCATAGTGACACGGTCCCATTTCCATTCAGGTATTGGAAGGCTCTGCAACTTGCCAGCTGGAACCTGATGCTCAGCTTTAACTTGCTGACAAGTTAAACAACGAGCCACAAACCTTCCAATATCTCTCTTCATGCCGCGCCACCAAAACTGTGCCCTCAAGTCCCTATACATCTTAGTTCCCCCAGGATGGAGGGTGTAAGGTGTATAGTGAGCTTCCCTCAAAATCAGCTCTCGAACCTCTGAGTCCACGGGCACACAAAAGCGGTCCCTGTACCTGAGTACTCCCGCTGTATCCACAGAAAAGTCCCCACCCTGATCCTGCCGAAGCTGATCTCGAATCCTCACAAGCTCGGGGTCCTCACTCTGTTTCTCTCTAATCCTGTCCAACAGAGCGGGCTGCAAGACCATGGACATAAGTCTTGCAGAAACCCCAGGGGACACCACCTCTATATCCAAGCGCCTCAACTGCTCTCTCAAGGGCATCTGCTGGGTAATCAACAAACTCAAGGACTGCCCTGATCGCCTGCTCAAGGCGTCTGCGACCACATTGGCTTTGCCGGGATGATACTGAATATTCAGATCATAATCCTTTAGCAGCTCTAGCCACCGGCGTTGCCTCAAGTTGAGTTCCTTCTGGGTGAACAAATACTTCAAACTCTGGTGGTCGGTGAAGATCTCACAATGCTCGCCATAAAGATAGTGCCGCCAAAGCTTCAAAGCAAAGACAACAGCGGCTAGCTCCAAGTCATGCGTAGGGTAATTTTTCTCATAGTCCTTTAGCTGGCGCGAAGCATAAGCGATTACCCTACCATGCTGCATCAACACACATCCTAGGCCGCTGTGGGAGGCATCACTGTAAATCACGAATCCCTCTCCCATAACTGGTAGTGAAAGGACTGGCGCTGTAATCAACCTCTGCTTCAACTCCTCGAAGCTCTGCTGACACTGCTCTGTCCACACAAACTTGATCCCCTTCCTAGTCAACCGAGTGAGGGGAGTAGAAAGCTTCGCAAAGCCTTCTACAAAACGACGGTAGTACCCTGCAAGGCCCAAGAAGCTGCGCACCTCTGTCACCGTCGTGGGTCTAGGCCAATCCCGAACTGAATCAATCTTCGCCGGGTCCACTGCCACTCCTGCGGCTGAAACTACGTGGCCTAGAAAAGAAACCTCCCGAAGCCAAAAAGCGCACTTCTTTAACTTGGCATACAACTTCTTCTCTCTCAGAAGCTGCAGCACTATCCTCAAGTGCTCCTCGTGCTCCGTGTCACTTCGGGAGTAAACCAGAATGTCATCAATAAACACAACTACAAAACGATCCAAGTAGGGCTGAAACACTCGGTTCATTAGATCCATAAATGCGGCTGGGGCATTAGTCAATCCAAACGGTAGCACTGTGAACTCATAATGCCCATACCGAGTCCTGAAAGCTGTCTTGGACACATCCTCGGCCCTCACCTTAAGCTGGTGGTAACCGGACTGAAGGTCGATCTTGGAGAAGACCGTAGCTCCCTGAAGCTGATCAAACAAATCATCAATCCTGGGGAGAGGATACTTGTTCCGAACGGTCACTTTATTCAACTCTCGATAATCCACACACAATCTAAGTGATCCGTCCTTCTTTTTCACAAAAAGAATCGGCGCTCCCCACGGAGAGACGCTAGGTCTGATGAACCCTCGATCCAAAAGATCCTGCAATTGAGCCTTTAGCTCTCTCAACTCTGCTGGGGCCATCCTGTAGGGCGCTTTAGAGACTGATGTAGTTCCAGGGACTACATCAATCACAAACTCTATCTCTCGATCCGGCGGCATAGATGATAACTCCGAGGGAAAAACATCCGGGTACTCGCAGACAACAGGGATGTCCTCGAGTCCGGGCATCGCCGTAGGCGCCTCTACAACAGTCGCAAGAAAAGCGACACAGCCTCTACTCAACATCTGTCGGGCTCTGGCGGAAGACACTGTCACTGCAAACAATGCACTCTGACATCCCCTATACACATACTCCTCCTGACCCGGCTCCCGAAGGGTCACAGTCCTCAATCTACAATCAATAGTAGCATAGAACCGGGATAACCAATCCATACCCAAAACCACATCAAAATCCTGAAGTCGGCGCAAGACCAACAGGTCAATGGGTAAAATCCACGGTCCTAACTGCACTGGGCAGGACCAACAGCACTCATCTACATGCAATACACAACCCGGAACCTGGACCTCTAATGCATGAGTCAATGGCCCAATCTCAAACCCATGCGAAGATGCAAATGTACTACTGATGAATGAATGTGATGCTCCAGTATCAAAAAGTGCTCGAGCACGGGTAGAGGAGATAAGAACAATACCTGCTACTACCTGATCCGCTGCTGTGGAATCCTCGACCTGAGCGGCGTACACTCGCCGCTCGCTGGAGGTCGTCTCTCAGACTGTCGTGAGGAGGTGGCACGATCCCCCCGGGTGAAGCTCGGCGAAGCTCCCACTGCCTGTAGGGGCAAGGGAGAAGTCGATGTAGTCGACGGTGCTGATGACCCTGCCCTCGGGCAAGTCCAAGCTATATGTCCCGGCTGTCCACATCGATAGCATCTGCCCTGTCGCTGCTCGCACTGCTGAGGTGCGTGAGGCCCGCCACAAATCACACACTGATCGGAACGCCTGCTGCTGCTGCTGTCTAGGCGGCCGATGACCCCCTGGCCTCTGCCTCCTCTGTGACCCGCGGCCTCGAGGCTGAATCTGTGGCTGCGGTGGTCTCGGGGGCCTCGGTCTGCTTGACTGCCCAAAATCCTGAGGTGTGGGGCGCTTCTCCCGGAGCTGGTCCCTGGCGCCTCGCCCCTCTCTGTCATAATAACGGTCCCTCGGGAGACCCATCGAGCTCGCTCAATAGCTGCGTCCAAGGTAGGTGACCGATGGGAGTGGACGTGATGGTAGATATCCTGGTGCAATCCTCTCTCAAATAGATCAACCCTCTGCGGCTCATCTGGGGCGACGTATGGAACACTGTTCAGTAAGCGCTGAAACTCTCGTATATACTCCTGTAGGGGTCGGCTACCCTGCTGTAGCCGTCGAAGATCTCCTTCGAGTTTCTGCTTTGCACTGTCGGGGAAGTAAGCCCCGCGCAGTAAAGCTCGAAACTCGTGCCAAGTCAGCAACTGTACGCCCGGCGGTCCAACAGGGCGAACCCGACGCCACCAAGTCTCGGCGTCTTTCTCCAAAAAGTGAGTTCCCAGGTGCACTTGATACTCCTCCTTGATGAAAAGATTCTCGAATAATTTTTCCATAGCTGCTATCCAGTTCTCGACCTCCCACGGCTCCGAGCTCAGACCAGAGAACCGCGGGGGATGGAACTGGCAAATATATGACAGTCGATCCGTGAGCTCTCTCTGCTCTGCCTCCGTCAAAGGAGCAATCTGTGACGAGGTCGCCGAGGTAGCTACTGGGGGCGTCGGGAGGTGCCCTCTGCTCGAGTAACCTCACCAACCGTTCCACATTCTCTTGCTGGGCCTTGGCTGCCTCCTCCTGGCGCCTAACTGTCTCCTCCTGGCGCCTGGCTGTCTCCTCCTGGCGTTTGGACGCCTCATCTTGGCGTTGCAACGCCTCCGACAAATAGGCCACCTGGGCCCGCAGCGCCTGAACCTCTCCCTGATCAAACGGTGGAGCCTCCTGCCGCTCAGGCTCCTCGTCTGCGGCTGGGTGAGCCCTCGTCGTAGCTCGACGTCTCGGAGGCATCGCAATCCTGAAATCAAAACCGAACATCAGGACCAAGAATCGCTCAACCCAATCAAACGAGAGTCTATACATGTTACCCATTCTAAAGCGTAATGTCGTCTGCAGCCGACATGTCCCCTTTAGAGAATAAACATGCAAAATTACTCACCCCAAACCCCTGGGGGAGTTATAACTCAATCATGACTCTCGCAGAAATCACGTCTCTCTCGATAGTCAACCTACTGTCCAGCCAAAAGCCTAGGGTCTCTAAGTCCTCAATGACCTATAAACCTAGGCTCTGATACCACTCTAATCTGTCACGCCCCGGGGTCGAAACTGCGACCCGGGCTCGCTAACAGATCCGCCATCTGTACGGAAACTGCCGTACAGACGAAGCGTCTACCCTGCAAATAAATCTATAGCTAACAGATATCAGAGCAAAAGTAAGTACATGCTATAGAAAGGAAACAGAACAACTGTACTAGAGTAAATAAAATCCAAGATACAAGCTGTCCTCAAGATACAAAATATAACTCTCAAAAATCTCACTCTACAAAAGTGGAAACTCAAAGGGTACTGCTACCTCTCCACTAAACTGACTCGGTAAGGACTAGTCGGCCACGCCCTTACCTCGTCTGAAGACTCCGCACGGGAAGGAGTCGGAGCAGCTGCCTCAGGAAACCTGCACCGCAGCGGGTGTGAGAACTACTGCAAAGGTAGTTCCCAGTGGTTACCGTCCTCAAGCACACTGGTATGCCCACTAAGTCCACCGGAGGCACAAAAAGGTAAACAAATAGATAGCTAGATAGATATGAAAAACGGAAATCTATCTCTATATGCC
>JAQNDB010004628.1:0-23020 GCA_029204045.2 Tillandsia leiboldiana
TTCATTATTGGTGGTTTTCGTTTTGGGTACTTGGTTCATTATGTTGTTCGTTTTTGGTTACTTTGTTCATTATTGTTTGTTTCGTTGTGTGTACTTTGTTACATGCGTCGAGGCTGCAGCAGCACGCGCACATTACCGCGGGTTTGGCCACCGCAAAGGGTGTGCTTTTTTCCGGAAAAGTGGTCGATGACCCGTGTATACCCCCCCAGGTACGTAGTGGGGGCCCCCCGTAGTGGGGGTTGGGAAGGCGCCAAGGTGTGAGCGTGCGACCCGTCGGGGTAGGTGCTCGGCGTGGTTTACCGAGGTAGGTTGCTTCGGTCGTTTTCCGCGGTTGGTGCTCAGGTTTTGGTTTTCTTGCCCGGGTTTGGTGCTCGGTTCGGTTTTTTTTTTTTTCCTTCCCGAGGTAGGTGCTCGTTCGGTTTTCCTTCTGAGGTTGGTGCTTCGGTTTCCGTTTTTCTTCTCCGAGGTTGGTGCTGCGGTTCGGTTTTCTTTCCCCGGCTTGGTGCCGGTTCGTTTTCGTCCCGAGGTTGGTGCTCGGTGTCGGTTTCTTTCTTGAGGTTAGTGCTCGGTCTGGGTTGCCGAGGCAGGTGCCCGGTTCAGGCGTTGCAGGGAGGGGACATCGGGTCGACGCACGATGCAGAGGGCGGTTACGCTGGTTTTTTCTTACGGTTTTGCTTTAGTTACAGTCTCCCTGTATTTCATTCATCTTTTATTACCCTTGTGTCGCCTGACTTCCCACTCTGTGCAGGTTCCTTTGAAGTAGAGCGAGGGCGACGGTGAGGCCGTGACAGAGTAATTTTGGTCCTTCAGACCATAGGCTGTATGTATCCCTTTTCCTGCTCATTTCAATTACGTATAGTGCTTACAGTGGAGTGCGATACCCTTGTGGGTCCGTGTGGATATGACTTCCTTTTTATACCTTTGTAGATGGTCGGTTTGCTTTTCCCGACTGGCCACTTCTAAACGACCAAAGAAAAGAAAACAAAACATTCCGAAAACTGTTTTAAAAATCTGGGGTGTCGGGTGGGGCGCCTTTAGTAACCCGTTGGATTTATGGATTGGTGAAAACTGTTTTTAAAAATCTGGTGTTGTGTGGGCACCATTTTTAAAACCATGTGGATTTATGATTGCGCAAAACCGTTTTGAAAAACCCTGGGCGCCGTGTGGGCGCCGTTTTTAAACGGGTATTTATCCTTTGAAAATTGGTCGGCCCTTTTAATACTTATGAGAAGTGGCTGTAGTAATCCGACTATTGAACTAATGTGGTTTAAAGCGATAGTTGAATAGTTGGTTGTAGTCAGGACCCGTGCCTATACAGAGAGAGACCTCTGCCCGTTCGCAGAGTGAATTTGATATGGGCGGGTCTGGCCCGCACCGGGGAGTGGATTTCAAAAAAAAAGTTACGCAAAATCAACCATGTTCAGTGTCGTCTTCCGCTTAACGAAACCCCCGGGGCGTGACATGTAGAAACACTTGGATGAATTTTTAATTCCTAAAAATCAAAAACTGGACATTTTACATGTTCAGAGTCCGGACCGGGATTACAGTCCGGACCCCGAACATAGGTTTGTTCATGCTGTTTCAGTCCGGACCCTGATAAATTTAGTCCGGACCCCGAACGTGAAATTGTTGAATTTGCATGAACAGTCCAGACCGTGGATTGCAGTCCGGACCCCGAATGTCGTCTTTTCTGGAAAAAGTCTGTTTCGCTGAGACAGTCCGAACCGTCAATTCCAGTCCGGACTGTCGTCCTGTAAAATTCCAGAATGGTTAGTTTTTATTCTTATCTTCTTCCAATGGTTTCTAACCTATAAATAGACCCTATGATTCATTTTTTAGGGTAATCCAAATACGTCAAAAATAGAAAAATCCACATATAGAGAAGAAAGGAAATCAATAGATTTAATCCTATGTTTCTTCATCTATATTGATTGATTTGATTCTAGGTTTTCATACTCAGATTTTGAGTAGAATCAAATCAATGAATACTTAGATGGTATTTCCGATCTATTTCTAATCTAAGTATTCGGCGGATCATCACCACCCAAAAACAACGATTTCCCCAAAATCGGCGCGTGGACTCGCGTGGCCTTGTGGATTCAAGGTGCTACCGCTCTCGTGGATTCGGAGCGAGGTACGTTCGTGGATTCGAGACGTGCTACTGGGTGAAGACCGTGGATTCGGTCGGACGTCGTGGATTCGGCGTTGGACGCAGATCGTGGATTCGAGAAGCGTTGCGGAGCGAGCGGAGAAGATCAACTAGGAGCGTATGGAAAAGGTTGAGTCGTCTGTGAGTACGGTATATCACCTTGTACGTGTTTAATTCTAGTGGATTTCACCGTGTTATCGGTCCCGTGGTTTTTTACTCCGGTTTGGAGTTTTCCACGTAAAAATCTTGCGTGTTATTTTTATTTCCGCATTGGGTTTTATTGCGCAACGATTTTTGAGTGTTTATTGTTTACACCTATTCACCCCCCTCTAGGTGTTTTTTCCCCTATTTAGATCCATATTATACATAACCCAACAAGTGGTATCAGAGCGGGAATAGGGTTGTAAACAATGGTTGAAGGTGGAAACATCAACAGACCCCCGTTCTTCGATGGAACAAATTATGCGTACTGGAAAGTACGGATGAAAGCCTTTTTATTTCCATCGACGAACGGGTGTGGCAATCAATTGAATTAGGATGGTCTAATCCAACTGAAATTATTGTTGATGTTCACACCATCAAACCTAGGTCGAAATGGACCAAGGAAGAGATAGATTATCTTCTTACAATGGCAAAGGAATTAATGCTTTATTTAATGCCTTGTCTCAAACTGAATTCTCTCGCGTCTCGGCATGTGAGACTGCGAAAGAAATCTGGGATGTTCTTCAAGTTACACATGAGGGAACTAACCTTGTGAAGATTCAAAACTGCAAATGCTTACGAGCAGTTTGACTCTATTTTCATGGCAGAAAATGAATCTTTCACAGACTACTATACACGATTGCAAGACATCGTAAACACATGTGCTAACTTGGGAGAGAAGATTCCAGAATTTAAAATTGTAAGAAAGATCTTAAGAACTCTTCCTGAAAGATTTCGTTCCAAGGTTACGGCCATTGAAACTATTAAACACCCGGACGAAATCCGTGTAGAAGAATTAGTTGGTTCATTACAAACATATGAAATGACATTTCCTACTAACTATTCTTCTGGAAAAGCATCTACTTCTAAGTCTTCAGGTTTTGCGTTGAAAACTACAAAAGAAGAAGACGCGGATTCATCCTCCTCAGGCGATGACGAGAACCTATCTATGGAGGACTTTGAGAAGCAGCTTGCTCTCTTGACAAGAAATTTTCGCCGAAACTTTCGAAGGGGTAATTCAAGTAAAACTCATCCTCCGGAAAGTGGAAGAAAGGCAAAGGTTTTTCAAGCCAAAAGTCAAGAAAGCAAGAGAGTTTTTCAAAGGATAAGAAAAGCTCAGAAGGACAAGTCCAATGCTTCAAGTGCCGAGGATACGGCCATATCTCAACGGAGTGTCCAAATAAGAATCCGTCCAAGAAGAAGGCGATGCAAGCCGTCACTTGGGATGACACCTCAACGTCAAATGAGTCATCTTCAAGTGATGAAGAGAACAACGCAACGGCATTCCACGCGTCCACATCTTCACCCTTCATGTGCTTAATGGCAAGTACATCCGACTCACTGTCCAACTCCACTGTTGAAAAGATTGCAACGGACGATGAATCGGATAATTCGGAAGGTGAAGACTTTGCTCTTGCCTACCATAAACTTTTGAGGGATTCAAAGAAACTGGCAAAGCAAAACAAGAGTTTGAGAGGGAGATTGCAGGATCTCGAAGAAGAAGCAAAAAGGGCAACTTCTCTCTCAAACGCTCTTGAAGTGGAAAGGGATAATCTGATTAAAGTAAATGTTTCCCTTCAAGAGTCCAATGAGCATTTCGAGAAGAATTATGTAGATATGGTGAACAAAGCGAACTACTTCTTGAAGCTCTACGGCGAGGCTCGACAGGAAAAAATGGAAATGACGGAGACCATTTTCCAACTCAAGGATGATTTAAAGCAATTTTCTTCTGGAAGGAGTAAGTTGGATAAGATTCTTGGTCTTGGTCAAACAAATAAATTCGGCCTCGGATACAATCGAACTGAAGACAATTTTAGTTCGGTTGGGACAGTCTTTGTGCCCCAGTCGGTATCTCCTCCTCCGACACCGGAATTGACGACAAACAGCGACAACAAACCTACTTCACCCTCTTCGGGATCGTCAAGCACCAAGGTATGTTTTCGTTGTGGTATTGCAGGGCACATAAGAAGGAATTGCAAGAATGGAGCGCTAAGATCAAATCAAGCACATCTTGCAACTACTACCAATGAGTTCATTTCCCGCAAATCAAAGAAGAATCTTTCAAAAGGAAAGAACATTGGTAGTACATCAAACAAGACGACGACGTCAAGGAAAAGCGATGGATCAATCAAGACGCTTTCACCAAAGGTATCAACTTCACAATCATTTCCGACGTACGCCAAAACTCGAAAGGTTTGGGTACGCAAAGGTGAAATCTTCCCTTGTCTTGTTGTTCATACTTCTTTACACGCTTATGATAATTCGTCTTGGTATTTGGATAGTGGTTGTTCTCGTCACATGACCGGTGACAAAAACTGTTTTCAAACTTTAGAGAAAATCTCCGGAGGACATGTTGTTTTCGGAGACGGTCGTTCTTCCAAAATTGTTGGAAAGGGAACAATCGCTATTCCTGAAGGCCCGTTTTGAATAATGTTTATTTGTTGAAGGCCTTAAGACTAACCTCATTAGTATAAGTCAACTTTGTGACAATGGGTTCTCAGTTAATTTTTCTTCTGTAGAATGTGTTGTAACTGATAAGGACCAGGTATTCTTTTTAAAAGGGGTTAGATCGGAAAATAATTGCTATGTTGTTTCAAACAAAGTTTCTGAAAAATGTAACCTAGTTTCTTTGGATAATGAAACTGTTTGGCATGAAAGACTAGGTCACATGAATTTTAAAGAACTAGCAAGGATTTCAAATAAGACGTGGTTAAGGGGGTTCCTAAACTTTTATTAAAGAAAACATTGTGTGTGGTGGTTGTCAAAAGGGAAAACAATCAAGAGTTGCACACAAGAACTTGAACCACGTCGGTACCAAACGGCCCTTGGAATTACTGCATATGGATTTAATGGGGCCGACTCGTCAACCATCTTTGGGAGGTAAATGGTATATTTTTCTTTTGGTTGATGATTTCTCTAGGTATTCTTGGGTAAATTTTTAAAAGAGAAAGCGGATACTTTCGACTCTTTTCATGAGGTTTGTCATCGTATTATGATTGAAAGAAATGAAAAGATCGTTCGTGTTCGAAGTGATAGAGGTGGAGAATTCATTAATTCTAAATTTATTGATTTTTGCACTTCCAATGGGATAAAACATGAATTCTCAGCACCCTATACACCTCAGCAGAATGGTGTTGTTGAGCGCAAAAACAGGGTTGTTCAAGAGATGGCGCGTGTGATGCTTCATAGCCGGAATTTACCGTTATATTTTTGGGCTGAAGCTGTGAACACCGCTGTCTATGTAATTAATCGAGTGTTTTTGCGCCCTGGAACTTTAAATACACCATATGAGCTGTGGTTTAGTAGAAAACCAAATATCAAATATTTTCGTATCTTTGGGAGTCGATGTTTTATTCTGCGTGATCGCGAAAACTTGGTAAGTTCGACTCTCGAAGTGACGAAGGGATTTTCATGGGTTATTCTACTAACAGTAGAGCATATCGGGTATTTAACTTGGAATCTAAAACGATGGTAGAATCTATAAATGTTAAAGTAGATGAAGCTTTCCACTTTGCATCTGATAAATCTACCCTTGATATGTCTCTAGATGATGATACTCCTGTAAATGCATCTTCTCGTAATAACTCTTTCAATAAAGTTGATGCATCTAATGGTTCTTCAAGTTTATCTAATGTGCAGGAATTATCACATGTACCTCCGACTACTCCGTTACCGCAAACGTACGCATCTCCAAGGATCATCCGGAATCTAACATTATTGGAGACCCACAAGAAGGAGTTAGAACTCGGAGACAGTTGGTTTGTGGAGTCGCTTGCTACGTCTCCATGATTGAACCAAAGAACATCGATGAAGCTCTTCAGGATGACTACTGGATTGAAGCAATGCAGGAAGAGCTCCATCAGTTCGAACGAAACAAAGTCTGGGAATTAACGAAGCCTCCGAAGCAACACAATGTGATTGGTACTAAATGGATTTTCAAGAATAAGAAAAATGAGGATGGTACCATCATCAGGAACAAAGCACGCTTAGTTGCTCAAGGCTACTCTCAAATAGAAGGTATAGACTTTGATGAAACGTTCGCCCCGGTAGCTAGACTCGAGTCCATTCGTATCTTATTTGCTATTGCTTGTCATTTTAAAATAAATTATTTCAAATGGACGTTAAGAGCGCGTTTTTAAATGGGTTTTTAAATGAGGAAGTTTATGTGGCTCAACCGAAAGGTTTTGTAGACTATAAACAACCTAACCATGTTTTTCGTTTGAAAAAGGCTCTTTACGGTCTAAAACAAGCACCGCGAGCATGGTACGAAAGGTTGACAAAGCACCTTTTGGAAAAGGGCTATACTCGAGGGGGAGCAGATAGGACTCTCTTTGTGAAGCATTATCAGGATAACTTCATTGTAGCACAAATCTATGTCGATGACATTGTATTTGGTGCAACTAGAGACAATGATGCTTCTAAATTCGCTGAAACCATGGAAAGCGAATTTGAGATGTCCATGATGGGCGAACTGACATATTTTCTTGGATTGCAAGTGAAACAAAATGATGAAGGCATCCATTTGTGTCAATCCAAGTATGCAAAGGAGTTGGTGAAGAAATTCGGATTAGAAGATTCTAAAGATTTTCCGACTCCTATGGGAACTAGCAATAAGGGATTAGGAAGTGAATCACTAAGTGAGAGTGTAGACGAGAAGCTCTATCGCAGTATGATTGGAAGTCTACTCTATCTCACGGCTAGTCGCCCGGATATATCCTTTAGTGTTGGGATTTGCGCGAGATATCAATCAGCACCAAAGGAGGTTCACCTGAAAGCGGTGAAAAGGATCATCCGGTACATCAAAGGACACTGAATTTCGGAATTTGGTATCCTATGGGAACAAGTCTTGATATTATTGGATATTCAGATGCCGATTGGGCAGGATCTGTGGATGATCGGAAAAGCACGAGTGGTGCATGTTTTTATCTTGGCCATTGCCTTGTTGCATGGCATAGTAAAAAGCAAAACTGCATTGCACTCTCGACTGCCGAAGCGGAATATATTTCAGCAGGTAGTTGTTCAACCCAACTCATTTGGATGAAAAGCGTGTTGAGCGACTTCCGAATTTCAGCAACTTCGGTAACAATTCTTTGTGACAACACCAGTGCTATAAACATTTCCAAAAACCCTGTGTTGCACTCTAGAACAAAACACATTGAACTTAGATATCATTTTCTAAGAGAGCTAGTTGAATCAAATATTCTTCAAATTTCCTACATTTCAACTGAAGATCAATTAGCTGACATTTTAACAAAACCTTTGGATCAAAAACGTTTTATTCATTTGCGTAAAGCAATTGGAATGCTTTCCTTGAAATAACCTCTTTTTGAAACTTTTGCTTAGGTTAGGTTTTGTTTTTGTGTTTTTGTTCATTATCTATGTTAGACATAGAACATTAATTGAGCATGTGTATTATTGACTTTAATGCATCTTTTCGTCTATTTAGAAATTTATTATGCTTTGGATATCATAATAATTCATTTGATGCAATGATCATTTATGTCAATTAAATCATCTTTGTTTTGATCAAAGTCAATTTCTCTCTCAATGATCTCTTGGTATAGTTTTTATCTTATTTGACTATTTAGTCGAGTATGAAATCGAGATCAATTTTTGGTTGAATACTTTATATTTTAAATAATTGATAGCCAATTGAGGGGGAGTCAAAGAAAAAGTGTTATGCTCAAAAGATGTGGAAAGAGTTACATCCCAATGAGGAGTGTGAAAACTACCACCACATGGAGGAAAGAGCTACCACCTCGGTCGTCCGAGTACTGTGTGCAGCTACCACATGTATACCAAGCATGGTTGTTCGAGTTGATTAAATAAAATGCTTTTTGGAATACTTGACTCTGTCAAATTCCAAGGTTGGTATAAGGTGGGGATTTTATTGAAAGATGCTCAAAGAGCCACTCCTTCAATAATTGACTAGATATATTATCTAACTTATCTGGGATTTCAAACATCTATGATCTTGGTATTTCATTTTCTTTACCAAATTGATGATTGATAAGGGCATTACTCATAAGATCATGTTAGATGTGATTGAAGTTGTTCAACTTTAAGGGATTTAATTTTTTATAAATTTTCGTTCATTTGTTGGATATTATTGATAGATTTATCATAATCTATTTCTTGTTGTATGAAACGATGATTTTTATCTAAAGTTGATACACAAAAGTGCTTACATACTTTTTCTAGATTCTCTGGAATTTTTCTGAATTTTTCTGAAGAAAAAGTTGGAGCCGGTCCGGACTGGACAAGCCGATCCGGACCCCGAACGCAGGAAAATCCTGCGGGGTAGTCTATCCAGACTGCATTCTTCGGGCAGTCCGGACACGCGGCTAGGGTTTATATGAAACGAAGTGGTTTTTGATTTTATTTCACCACAAGTTTCGTTTCTAAATCTCCTGAGTTTCTCTCTCTTGAAAGCAAAGATCTTGGAGCCCTCCAAACTCATTCGCTTCAATCCAAAGTAAGTTTTATTGATCAAAATCTCAATTTTTTTTTACGGTTTTACATATTCTTGCTCAAACGTGAAGAAAATTTCATATCTTTGTCGTTTGTGGATGGTTTTTGATCAAACTTCTTTTGAAATAAGAACTCTGGGAACATTAGTTTTGATTATATGCTAGGTTTTCTCAGGATAAACAGATTTTTGGCCTTTGATTTCTAAAAAATTCGGTTTTAGGACATATTTTTGAGAATTTTGAAAATCATGGATTGATCTATTTTAAAATTCTTTTTGCAAAACTAATTTGATTCCTAGTCTCTCTACACGATTATGGTTGTTTGGGTACAATTTTTCAAATTTTTGAAAATTAACAATTTTTTTGTATTCTTGAGTTGGTCTTCACAGAGCAATGGAGTTTTCATGGATCATCTTTCTGCTAGTCGCAATGGTGCACACGAGAGCAACTAATAAATTGAAGAGGGCAAAGAAACCTTTAAAAAAGGGAGAATGTCTTCTTGTTGAAGACTCAGAGACTGAATCTGAAAATGAAAAGGTGAATTGGGACGAATTGATGGACGATGAAACAATGCCTATCAAGTCGATGCGAAAGACTGCTATGGATAAAGGTAAAGCACCAATGACATCATCTATCTCGATGAAAAGAAAAAGACTGGCTTGACGGTTTGGACGAGCACGAGGGTTTGAAATTAATGAACCAATAACTCCGGATTCTCCACCCCGTGAGGAACAAGTGTTCGTTAATGAGGATCGCCTAAGGGCGTTTGAGAATCGTGAATGCATTGGCGAGCGGCATGTTAATATTGAGGCTCTACGAGACCACTCCCCTGAGTTTGGTGTTTTGATTGAACAAGCAAACCTTCTTCAGGTATGCCGATTCCCCAGAAATGCTTGGATATTGTCTGCATCGCGTAAGGACTTTCTATACAAATGCACGGCACCTTCGAGAAAATGAAAACGGTCTGATGGAGTTTTACACGAATATCCAATGCACAAGGTTTAAAATTACTCCACAATTGATTGGCGAGGTTTTGGGAATGCAAGCCAGCAAGACAGGAGTTAACTACTTGAAAGGAAAGAGTTTGACAAACACGATGTGGCAAATGGTTATAAAGGGAATATGTTTGGAGGGAACTCAATCAACGGAGAAATCTGTCAAATCCAAAGAACTTCGTCTTGAGTACCGGTTCCTAAACTTCATCACATGTTACAATATCCTTCCAAATATGCAGACGAAAGTCTTGAGATGGGATCGAATGCTGTTTTTGTATCTCTTAGGACATCCGTCAGAGGCAATGGGATTAAATATCAACATTCCATACATTATTTGGAATAGAATGACAAGATATGTTGAGCATCCTCATCCCACGGAAAGAATCCTATTTCCATTGATTATAATGAGGATTTTAAAGAAATTTTAGGTTGATATTAGTTCAACAACTTATCATCACTGTTTGGGCATGATCGATGAGTCCACCATTGTTAAGTCCCTTCATAAGTTGCCTCATGTCACTCCAATTCCTCCATGCGGAACGAAAACCCAGTGTCAGCACTTCCGCATCACCATCACAACCAGCACCCGCACCAGCGGATGAAGCATCAGTCTCATCCATCTATAAAGAACAACAACGTTTATCCTTTGAGCAAGAACAGATTACGAAGGAACAGAAGAGAATTTCCAATGAGCTTGAAATCATTATAGCAGCTCAAATCACTTTGACGAAGAAGGTCACGTCAATGAAAAAGTTAATGAAAAAAATGTTCTCGAAGATGGGTTGTACGAGCTCTGAGGACTCTGAGTCCGATGATTGATTCTTACTAATCATTTTTGTTGTGCAGGTTTCTCATTTTTTTTTAGTTAGTTTGGTTCTCAAAGTTTTTGAACTGTTAACCTCTCCTAATTATTTTTGTAATTTTGGCTAAGTTTTGTGACAAAAAGGGGGAGAGAGTTTAGGAGAACTTTGAACAATGCACAATGCTCTGTGATTGACCATACTTGTGTGAAACTAATGCTGAAACTAAGGTAAGTATAACTTCAACTTTTGGGTTTTTATCTTGTGTTTTGATGCATGCCTCAACTAACTATTCGACTAACTATTTGGGCATGTAATATAACTAACAAGTTGCTTGTTGACTAACCTTTCTATGACATTTGGATTTCTATTGCTTAGAAGATATGTCAATTTTTGATTGTGAGTTTCTTACATATCTGAATTTGAAAATGTCATGATGAGTATAAACTCTATCTCTGTGTTTGGTTTTGATTGTTGAAAATTCTTGAGGTTACTAACGATCTTTTGTGTCAAGAATGATTTCTTTTGCAGAGATTACAGATGTCTAAGTCTAGAGTCTGTTTTAGGAGTTTAACTCATGTATTTATCTTTATTTGGATCTTCAATGTAAATTTTTGTTGTATGGTGATATCAACAAAAATATCTTTTTGAATTTTCTTGAGTGGATTTGTGTTTTGTCACGAAACCGCCAAAGGGGGAGATTGTTACGGAATTTGAGTTGGCGTATTTCGTGAAATTGTTTAAGTCTTGAAGATTGAAGTTTAGAAGCTTGGATCATATACCTCAATCTCAAGAAAGAAGAATTCAAAAGGATCATGTACGTTTAACTAAATAATTTTGATGATCCGAATACTTCTTATAGTGTAGAAACACTTGGATGAATTTTTAATTGCATAAAAATCAAAAACTGGACATTTTACATGTTCGGAGTCCGGACCGGGCATTACAGTCCGAACCCCGAACATAGGTTTGTTCATGCGCTGTTTCAGTCCGGACCCTGGTAAATTCAGTCCGGACCCCGAACGTGAAATTGTTGAATTTGCATGAACAGTTCGGACCGTGGATTGCAGTCCGGACCCCGAATGTCGTCTTTTCTGGAAAAAGTCTGTTTCGCTGAGACAGTCCGGACCGTCAATTCTAGTCTGGACCGTCGTCCTGTAAAATTCCAGAATTGGTTAGTTTTTGATGGTTATCTTCTTCCAACGGTTTCTAACCTATAAATAGACCCTACGATTCATTTTTTAGGGTAATCCAAATACGGTCAAAAATAGAAAAATCCACCTATAGAGAAGAAAGGAAATCAATAGATTTAATCCTATGTTTCTTCATCTATATTGATTGATTGATTCTAGGTTTTCATACTCAGATTTTGAGTAGAATCAAATCAATGAATACTTAGATGGTATTTCCGATCTATTTCTAATCTAAGTATTCGGCGGATCATCACCACCCAAAAACAACGATTTCCCCAAAATCGGCGCGTGGACTCGCGTGGCCTTGTGGATTCAAGGTGCTACCGCTCTCGTGGATTTGGAGCGAGGTACGCTCGTGGATTCGAGACGTGCTACTGGGTGAAGATTGTGGATTCGGTCAGACGTCGTGGATTCGGTGTTGGACGTAGATCGTGGATTCGAGAAGCGTTGCGGAGCGAGCGGAGAAGATCAACTAGGAGCGTATGGAAAAAGGTTGAGTCGTCTGTGAGTACGGTATATCACCTTTGTTCATATTATAATTCTAGTGGATTTCACCGTGTTATCGGTCCCGTGGTTTTTTACTCCGGTTTGGAGTTTTCCACATAAAAATCTTGCATGTTATATTTATTTCCGCATTGGGTTTTATTGCGCATCGATTTTTGAGTGTTTAAACGTTTACACCTATTCACCACCCTCTAGGTGTTTTTTCCCCTATTTAGATCCATATTATACATAACCCAATAGACCTAGCACCCCCGCCATATGCAGCATGTTCAGCCAGACTGTAGAAAACTTCAACTTGGGCTAGGTTTTTATTGCTATAGACATTCCCACATCACTATTCTATATTTCATTCTGGCCTTAGCTTTTTCCTCACCCGGGTTGTGGGCCGAGAGGTCGGGTTGTTCTGGGATGCATTTACACTCGTGTCTGGGGACCGAGTGGAGTCTGATAGCAGTCTGTAGATCAGGGTTCTTTGGGAGCCGTCTGAGTGACAGTGAGTCTCGGCTGTGTGGTTTTCCAGCCTGTGAGTGAGATTGTGTCTTGTTGGTTACAGCCGATCTTGTTGATCGAGGATTTGGATTATAGCGTGCATGAGCCACATTTGAGCTCGACAGAGATGCACGGATACTTTACTCGGTGGGGTCGCGCCCCTCGAGTGCCACTCCGGAGTTGGGCCTGATACTTCTATCGCGACTTGTCGATGCATTTGTCCCTCTGGCTGGGCCAGTTTTGGCAGTCACGGACACCGTCCCTCCGGCTGGGCCAGTTTTGGCTGTCACGGACGCCCTACGTAAGTCTGGTCCTCCGGGATGTAATGGCAGTAGGTAGGCGCAGGTTTGACTGGACCCGATGTGGCAGTCAGTTTAGATTGGGTGATCTGAGTTGGATCTCATTCAGGACTTTCTTGCCCCCTATTAAGGGCTACTTGTGGCATCATGTTCTTTCTGTTCCACTCTTTGAGAATCTAGATAGAGGCATAGTAGCTGTAGAGTTTACTTTCCAGCTTTTCCTTACAGCACTGCATATGTTACTTTCTGCCTCTAGTAGACTTAGTGGGCAGACCGTCGAGCTTTTTGGCGGCACCCACTGAGAACTACTGTGGGATGTAGTTCTCACACCCGTCGTGGTGTCTTTTCCCCAGGGACTTCTGCTCCGGTTCCTGCTGCTCCAGTTGTTGATCCTGCTCCTTCAGACCGAGGTAAGGGAGTCGCGAGATAGATCCCTTCCAGTCATCCTCTTTTGAGAGAGTAGATGTACCCCTTACCAGTTTCTGTGTGTGATTTGTTGAGTGACCCTTGTAGTGAGGTATCGAGTTGTACCTTTCCTTTACTGCTGAGAGAGACTTATGTATTTCTGGTGAGGATGGTTTGTATGATATTGGAGTTGTAGTTGTATCTATCTACTTTACTTTTCAGCTTTTTACAATTTTAGCTCTGATATCTGTTAGTGTAGATGATTCTTTTGCAGGTTAGTCGCTACGTCTATACGGGGCTTCCCGTATGGGCGGCGGATCTGTTGGCGAGCCCGGGTCGCAGTTTCGACCCCGGGGCGTGACAGATTAGAGTGGTATCAGAGCCTAGGATGTAGGTCATTGAGGACTTAGAAACCCTAGGCTTGTGGTTGGACCCTAGGATGACTCACGTGAGAGCCGCAATTTTTAGCGAGAGTCCCGATTGGGTTTCTAACTCTCCCGAGCGGATTGGGATGAGTGATTGACATGTCTTCCTTCGGTGGCAACTATGTTGGCTGCAGACAACATAGTACTATGGGAAGGGGGACATGCCTTTTGACTTTCGCTAGATTGGGTCGAGTGTTGATTTGGGTTCTGATTGTTCGTTTTGTTCCTCAGGTGAGTGATGCCTCCGCGACGCATGATGTCGACGCGTTCGCAGCCTTCTTCCTCTGAGCCTGAGCAGGAGGACTCGGGGTACGGACAGCGGAGAGAGGTTCAGGAGCTCCGTGCCCAGATGGCACAGATGTCTGAGGCTGTTCGGCGTCAGGAGGAGACATCACAGCGCCAGGAGGAGGCTTCTCGCGCCAGGAGGAGGCCATGGGTCGGTTGATGCTCATGATGGAGTAGAGGGCGCAGCCGGTTGTAACACCCCCAGAGAGTTCGCCTGTGCCTTCTTCGCCAGTTGTGGCGCCCCCTGTTGTTCAGACATCACCGGCAGTTCCTGTTGAGCCGGTTTCTAGCAGACCACCGTCTGGGTGGACGGGACCTTTGACTCTAGCTGAGCAGTGTGAGGTGGTGGATCTGTTGATGAGGTCCGCCAGTGCGATCCGCCTCATTTTTCTGGACTGAGTGTAGAGCCGTGGGAGGCTGAGTCTTGGATCACGGCTATGGAGCGACATTTTGAGAGTTTTTTATTAAGGAGCGGTTTCGAGTCCTCTTGGCTACACACTTCATGGAGAGCAACGCCGAGGTTTGGTGGCGGCATGTGCGACCTGCTGGTCCGCCTGGGACGCAGCTTCTCACTTGGGCGGAGTTTCGCAGTCTTCTTCTAGGGGCCTTCTTTCCAGAGAGTGTTCGTCAGAGATCGGAGGAGCAGCTAAAGAATCTCCGCCAGGGAGATCGGCCCGTGCATATGTACATAGCTGACTTCAATCAGCTGTTGGCTTGTGTGCCTCACGTGGCCAGGGATGAGGCTCACCAAATATACATGTTTGAGCGAGGGTTGCGCCGGGACATTTATCAGTTTGTTCGCTCCCGCAGATTGCAGACTTTGGAGGCCTCTATGGAGCAGGCACTCTATGTTGAGTGTGGAGAGGCGGTGATGGCGGAGGTGGCTCCAGCCCCCGTAGTGACTCCTGGGGCGAAGCGCCTAGCACCGATGGAGGAGGGGCAGTCGAGTCGGCAGGGACCCCCGAGACCTCCACGTTTCCACTCTCAGGGTCGTGGGTATCAGGGGCGGCAGAGATCAGGAGCATCTCGTCAGTCTTAGCAGTAGCAGCATCGACCGCCTCGGCAGCAGCAGCCTTCGCAGCAGCAGCAGACCTCACGGCAACCACGCCCTGACCGATGTGTCATTTGTGGAGGGCCGCACTCACCGATCCAGTGCCCTCAGAGGCAGGGCCGTTGTTTCCGTTGTGGCCAGACCGGTCACTTCCAGAGTTCGTGCCCCAGAGCAGGTCACCCAGCTCCTTCCTCAGCTTCAGCACCCTCTATTCCTCATCTGTTGGCAGGACCCTCTGCGGCCTATGGTTGGCCAGATCTTGCTTCATCGTCCTCGTGACAGCCAGAGCGACGTCCCCTAGCG
The DNA here is from genome assembly GCA_029204045.2 of Tillandsia leiboldiana. Lineage (NCBI taxonomy): Eukaryota > Viridiplantae > Streptophyta > Magnoliopsida > Poales > Bromeliaceae > Tillandsia > Tillandsia leiboldiana. The sequence goes on from JAQNDB010004628.1 coordinate 15,570, forward strand.
CCGAGCGGGCGAGTCTATGCCGCTCAGGTTGAGGATGCTACAGCAGTTGATCATGTCGTCGCAGGTATTATTTTGATTTCTGCAGTTCGTACTCGTGCTCTTTTTGATACCGGTGCATCGCATTCTTTCATCAGTAGAGCATTTGCATCCCTACATGGTATAGAGGTAGTTTTTTTATCGCATGCATTGGAGGTTTAGATTCCAGATCATGTCTTGCATGTCGAAGAGTATTGTAGGGATTGCCCTGTGCAGTTGGGATCCTGGATTTTGCCGCCAGACTTGCTTGTCTTGAGGCAGCTCCAGGATTTTGATATTGTACTTGGCATGGATTGGTTGTCGCGGTATTTTGCTACCATGACTGTAGAGAGAGGACGGTGACCCTCTGCGAGCCGGGACAGGAGGAGTTTGTTTTCAGAGGCTGTCAGAGCTCCTTGTTTGCGGTGACAATTTCTTCGGCGAGGGCTAGGCGGATGATGAGCAGAGGCTGCACCGCTTTCTTGGCGACGATTGTGGAGGTGCCTACGGCGGCACTGGGACTCGAGGATATTCCTGTTGTCCGCGAGTTCCCAGATGTGTTTCCCCCTGAGTTGACGACTATGCCGCCGGAGAGGGAGATAGAGTTTGTGATTGAGGTGGTTCCAGGAACCGCACCAATCTCAAAGGCACCTTATAGGATGGCACCTGCCGAGTTGAGGGAGTTGAAGGCCCAGCTTCAGGATCTGATGGACAGGGGCTTTGTTAGGCCCAGTGTTTCTCCGTGGGGACGCCTGTATTATTTGTGAAGAAGAAGGATGGGTCGCTTCGATTGTGTGTGGATTACAAGGAGTTGAATAAAGTGACCATCCGGAACAAGTATCCCCTACCACGGATAGATGATTTGTTCGATCAGTTGCAGGGAGCTTCAGTGTTTTCGAAGATTGATCTTCAGTCAGGTTACCACCGCTGAGGGTGAGGGCCGAGGACATCCCCAAGACGGCTTTAGATCCCTGTATATGCATTATGAGTTCACAGTTATGCCTTTTGGTTTGACTAATGCCCCTGCTGGCATTTATGGATTTGATGAACCGGGTATTCCAGCTGTACTTGGACCTGTTTGTGGTGGTATTCATTGATGATATTTTGATCTACTCCCGGAGTGATGTGGAGCATGAGGAGCACTTGAGGATAGTGCTGCAGCTTCTGCGAGAGAAGAAGTTGTATGCCAGCTTAAAAAGTTCGAGTTTTGGCTTCGGGAGGTTGCATTCTTGGGCCATATCGTATCAGCCGCAGGAGTGGCAGTTGACCCGACGAAGATTGATGCAGTTCGGGATTGGCTGAGGACCGATGACGGTTACAGAGGTTCGGAGTTTTCTGGGCTTGGCAGGCTATTACCGTCGGTTTGTAGAGGGCTTTGCGAAGCTCTCTACTCCCCTGACCAGTTTGACTAGGAAGGGGACGAGGTTGGTGTGGACTGAGCAGTGCCAGCAGAGTTTTGAGGAGCTGAAGAGGAGATTGATTTCAGCACCAGTTCTTGCATTACCAGTGATGGGAGATGGATTCGTGATTTATAGTGACGCCTCTCACAGTGGACTGGGTTGTGTTTTGATGCAGCATGGTAGGGTAATTGCTTATGCTTCACGGCAATTAAAGTATTATGAGAAGAATTACCCTACTCATGATTTGGAGCTTGCAGCTGTGGTGTTCGCATTGAAGTTGTGGCGGCATTACCTCTACGGTGAGCATTGCGAGATTTACACGGATCATAAGAGTTTGAAGTACTTGTTTACTCAAAGGAGCTGAATCTGAGGCAACGCCGGTGGTTGGAGTTATTAAAGGACTCTGATGTGAGCATCCTTTATCATCCCAGCAAGGTCAATGTTGTAGCAGATGCTTTGAGTCGGAGGTCAGTGCAGAGTTTGAGCATGTTGATCACACAGCAGGCACCGCTTGTTGAGCAGATGAGGCGGCTTCAGATTGAGGTGGTATCCCCTGGGGTCTCCGCTAGACTTATGTCTTTGGTCTTGCAGCCCACTCTGTTGGACAGGATCAGGGAGACACAGAGTGAGGACCCCACTTGGTGAGGATCAGATCACAGATTCAGGCAGATCAGATAGGGGATTTTTACAGTGGATAGCTCGGGAGTACTGCGGTACAGGGACCGAGTATGTGTGCCTATGGATCCTGAGCTCAGAGACCAGATTTTGAGAGAGGCCCATTATACACCTTATACCATTCATCCTGGTGGTACTAAGATGTATAAGGACCTCAAGGCACATTTTTGGTGGTCCGAAATGAAGCGGGACATTGGAAGATTTGTGGCTCATTGTTTAACTTGCCAGCAAGTGAAGGCAGAGCCCGGGTTCCTGCTGGCAAGTTACAGAGCCTTCCAATTCCCGAGTGGAAGTGGGACCACATTACTATGGATTTGTTACGGGGACTACCGAGGGCGCAGAGTGGAGCCGACGCGGTTTGGGTTATTGTGGATAGACTCACCAAGTCTGCACATTTCTTGCCTGTTCAGATGACTTGGTCGTTGGAGCGTCTGGCACAGTTGTATTTGGATGAGGTAGGAGGCTACACAGTGTACCGCCTCGATCGTATCAGATAGGGACCGAGGTTTGTATCATGCTTTTGGGGGAGTTACAGTCAGCCTTGGGGACCCAGCTCAGGTTTAGTACCTGCTTTCCACCCCACAAATTGATGGCCAGTCCGAGCGCACCGTACAGACCCTCGAGGATATGTTGAGAGCGTGCGTTATGGATTTTGGAGGAGGGTGGTACCGACACCTTACCATTGGTTGAGTTTGCATACAACAACAGCTATCAGGCGAGCATCCAGATGGCTCCGTTTGAAGCATTGTATGGACGCAAGTGTCAGTCGCCCTTGTATTGGAGTGACGTGGGTGAGAGGAGGACTTTGGGACCGGATTTACTTTTGGAAGCTGAGGAGAAAGTCAGACTAGTTCGCCGACATCTTGAGACAGCCCAGAGTCGTCAGAGGAGCTACGCTGATACTCGACGGCGAGACCTAGAGTTTCAGATGGTGATTCATGTCTTCTTGAAGGTCTCGCCTTCGAAAGGGGTCCGGAGATTTGGAGTTCGTGGGAAGCTCAGTCCCCGCTTTATTGGACACCTTTGAGGTACTTGCAGAGAGTTAGCCCCATGGCTTACAGAGTTGCTCTTCCTCCACGCCTGGCCGGAGTTCACGATGTTTTCCACGTCTCAGCTCTAAGGAGATATGTTTTTGACCCGTCGCACGTGATTGACTTCACTTCTCTGGAGATCGGCGAGGCCCTGGCATATAAGGAACGCCCGTTGCGAATTCTTGCTCGTAGGTGAGGGAATTGCGCAACGGGCCATTCCGTATGTGAAGATATTGTGGAGCAATCACGAGGAGCGAGAGGTACTTGGGAGCTGGAGACAGAGATGAGAGATGCCTACCGCTTTCTGTTCGGGTACTTCCGGTTGAGGTACGTCTGTTTTGCTTTCTTTGTTTCGGGGACGAAACTTTCTTTTAGTGGGGAGGATGTAGTGGCCCTGGTTCCATGCAACCTTTTTCTGGTGAATCCACTGTTAGAACACCTAGTGTTGGTGTATTTGGCCCATGTGCCTCAAAGGGATGCCACAGATGGACCCTGTGAGTTATCTTTAGCTGTGTTGCCCTTCGGCTGCATTTGCCGAAATTTTGAAAAGGTTTTAGGCCAAACAGAGGTTGGAAATGGATTCAGCATGGAAAAACGCTTGAAAATGGCTATTTGCTTATTTGATTATGAATCCGGATGCCCAAAAGGGACTCCCGGAAGTTTTTATTGGCTTTGGTGCATGGGAGGGGCCGTAGACCGCCGGCCTGCCACGTGGCGGCCTGCCATTGGCCGATTTTCAGCGCTCGGTCCACAGAGTAGCGCGGCTAGGTGCACAGACCCAGCGCATGGACACGTGGCACCGCCTGATTGGAGGGCTCAAGGCGCGCGGTCTACCGGGCGAGCGCGGCGGTGCATGGACCAAGGCGGGGGCCACGTGGCAGCCTCCGGTTGGTTGGTGCACGCGGCGCGGTCAACGGAATTCCAAAGTGGGATGCGTGGACCGGGTGTAGGGGACACGTGTCGCCTTGTGATTCGCGGGCGCACCGGGCGTGGTGCACGGGGGACCTGGCCGGCGCCTCGGGGCGCGTGCGCACGTGGAGGCCATGCCGCGCGACCGACGAGGCGGCGACCGGTCGGCGAGTCTTCCGGGCCGGACACGTGGCGCCCGCTCATTGGCGGGCGCCAACCGCCTTCCTGTTTGGGGAGGGGCCACGTGGCCGACCGTGAGTGGGCCGCGCAGCTGTTTGCTGTTTGGCGGGCCACGTGGCATCACTGGTGGATTCGAGCGCAAACAGTGTTGGGCCGGGCCCAACACTGTAGCCGCCCGAATCATTCGGGGGCCCGGAAATGGGCCCAAAAGCCCAAAGAGAGCTCCTTTGGATTCTTTTTCGGGTTGGGCCTCTAAATAGGCCATTCTTGCTCTCTTTGCAAGCTTTTTTCGGGCTTTTTGGACTGAGCACCCTTCATCAAACTTGTTGCTCACCTTGTTGTGCATCTTTTGGAGGAAGCCAGGAATTTTTGGAGGCCGCGGCATCGACGACTTCGGCATCGTAGCGCAGAGCGACGATTTACTATTGGAGGCCCATTTTCATCGCACTTCAGTCTGAGAGGTCTGCAGAGCTACCTCGACTGTATTTTTTGACGATTTTCACGACATTGGATCCATGAGAGGTAGGCCTATGTTCTTCTTGTTGACCACTTTCTTCAGATCCGAGCTCTTCTTGGGGTTCCTGGTACATTTTTAACCCCCTTTGCTACAGGATTTCTCTCTGGACAGCAGCACCTTGCCGGATTTTATTCTTCGCGCTCGAGCGTCGGATCGAGACGAGCCTATACACGTTTTTCATCTACTCGTCGCAAGGATTATCATTATATTTTTCTTGTATTTTTCTGAGACCTTCCCGGAGGTATACTATTCTCTTTTTATCTGTGCAAGAGTTTACAGTTGTGTGGTTGTGAGTTTTTGCGCACCTGTAGTGTGGAATTTCTAACTCGGCCTACGGGCTCGGAATTGGACGTGCAGGTACCCGTTTCGAAGGTCTCGACGAGACGATCGCTGTGATATTTTTTATTGGAATTTTTTGGGCACTTTCAGCAGGTGAAATAAGTGCATCTTTGGGACTGATTTTTAGTATGTGTGTGCGTGGTTAATTTTTGGGATTTAAGTGTAATTGTGAACTTTGTGTTGTACCCAGGAGAGTTTGCGGGTATTGCTGGACCCGTTGGAGTTGGAGATTTGGATTTCCTAGTATTTTCAGCTGTGGGACTTGGACAGTTCAGCTCTTCAGGTGGGTGGCCCGTTTCCAAGATCCTCGGATTGCACATTAATTTATATGTGTAGGAACAAGCATGATAGGAATAGTGTATTGTAGCATGCTAGTCTTGAAAGTTGATATTCCAGTTAAATTCTGATGATCTTGTGATGCATTGTTTCCTACCATTTGTATTTATTGAAATCTTGGAACTTGACCTAGCACCCCCGCCATATGCAGCATGTTCAGCCAGACTGTAGAAAACTTCAACTTGGGCTAGGTTTTATTGCTCTAGACATTCCACATCACTATTCTATATTTCATTCTGGCCTTAGCTTTTCCTCGCCGGGTTGTGGGCCGAGAGGTCAGGTTGTTGTGGGATGCATTTACACTCGTGTCTGGGGACCGAGTGGAGTCTGATAGCAGTCTGTAGATCAGGGTTCTTTGGGAGCCGTCTGAGATGACAGTGAGTCTTGGCTGTGTGGTTTTCCAGCCTGTGAGTGAGACTGTGTCTTGTTGGTTACAGCCGATCTTGTTGATCGAGGATTTGGATTATAGCCTGCATGAGCCACATTTGAGCTCGACAGAGATGCGCGGATACTTTACTCGGTGGGGTCGCGCCCCTCGAGTGCCACTCCGGAGTTGGGCCTGATACTTCTATCGCGACTTGTCGATGCATTTGTCCCTCTGGCTGGGCCAGTTTTGGCAGTCACGGACACCGTCCCTCTGGCTGGGCCAGTTTTGGCAGTCAGGGACGCCCTACGTAAGTCCGGTCCTTCGGGATGTAACGGTAGTAGGTAGGCGCAGGTTTGACTGGACTCGATGTGGCAGTCAGTTTAGATTGGGTGATCTGAGTTGGATCTCATTCAAGACATTCTTGCCCCCTATTAAGGGCTACTTGTGGCATCATGTTTCTTTCTGTTCCACTCTTTGAGCATCTAGATAGAGGCATAGTAGCTGTAGAGTTTACTTTCCAGCCTTTCCTTACAGCACAGCATATGTTACTTTATGCCTCTAGTAGACTTAGTGGGCAGACCGTCGGGCTTGTTGGGCGCACCACTGAGAACTACTGTGGGATGTAGTTCTCACACCCGTCGTGGTGTCTTTTCCCCTGGGCCTTCTGCTCGGTTCCTGCTGCTCCAGTTGCTGATCCTGCTCCTTCAGACCGAGGTAAGGGAGTCGCGAGATAGATCCCTTCCGTCATCCTCTTTTGAGAGAGTAGATTGTACCCCCTACCAGTTTCTGTGAGTGTTTGTTGAGTGACCCTTGTAGTGAGGTATCGAGTTGTACCTTCCTTTACTGCTGAGAGAGACTTATGTATTTCTGGTGAGGATGGTTTGTACGACATTGGAGTTGTAGTTGTATCTATCTAATTACTTTTCAGCTTTTTACATTTTTAGCTCTATATCTGTTAGTGTAGATGATTCTTTTGCAGGTTAGTCGCTACGTCTATACGAGGCTTCCCGTATGGGCGGCGGATCTGTTGGCGAGCCCGGGTCGCAGTTTCGACCCCGGGGCGTGACACCGACGATCTGCCCACCAAGCCTACTAGAGGCATAAGATAACAATGTAGTAAAAATCAAACAAGAAAGCTGGAGGTACTCAACAGCTACCATGCCTCTATCTAAATGCTCAAAAGGGGAAAAACCAATGAAAGGTATGCAACCACTCGCACAAGAAGTGCACAATCGACCCAATCGAGCTGACTGCCACATCTGGTCCAGTCAAACCTGCGCCCACCTAAACCGCCTCCCACTGCCGGCAGGAATTACGTAGGGTGTCCATACGGACTAACTCGCTATCGAATAGTGGCACATGCAGGATAGTCGAAATCCACGCTCTCTCTCAGAACGGATAGACTCAAAATCCTCTACCTCTCGCCAACGGTCGAAAAACTCACAACGACCTCGGGACCACCGTTAACCCCAAACGGTTTTCCCAACAACACTAGCACTGGTCTAAACACAGCTACTAGACTCCACTCAGCCCCCAGGCACGAGTGCAACAATAAAAGTACCTGCCTGAATAACTCAATCTAATCACCAATAAATACTAGTACTGCCTGCTCTGCCTGCCGCATCGGGTATGCCAGCCCACGCATAACACGGATGCAAAGAAGGAGTCTCAAGGACTCAAAG
>JAQNDB010004629.1:0-23015 GCA_029204045.2 Tillandsia leiboldiana
ATTCTCACTGGCCGAGTTACCAAGATGGATAATTATCAATGGCCGAGTAACCAGATGGATACTTATCACTGGCGAGTTACCAGGGGATAATTATCACTGGCCGAGTACCAGGTGGATAATTATCCCTGGCGAGTTACAGGTGTATTTATCACGGCCGAGTTACCAGATGGATAATTATCACTGGCCGAGTTACCAGATGGATAATTATCACTGGCCGAGTTACCAGATGGATAATTATCACTGGCCGAGTTACCAGGAGGATACTTTCCACTGGCCGAGCAACCAGATGGATGCGTTGCCCCTGACCGAGTTACCAGGTGGGCGCACGCCCTGGCCGAGTTACCAGGAGGACATTTTTCCCTGGCCGAATTACCAGGAGGATACTTTCCACTGGCCGAGCAACCAGATGGATGCGTTGCCCCTGGCCGAGTTACCAGGTGGGCGCACGCCCTGGCCGAGTTACCAGGAGGACATTTTTCCCTGGCCGAATTACCAGGAGGATACTTTCCACTGGCCGAGCTACCAGGGGCGATGCCGCCCAGTGAGGGGCGATGCCGCCCAGTGAGAGGCGATGCCGCCCAGTAAGGGGTGATGCCGCCCAGTGAGTGGCGATGCCGCCCAATGAGTGGCGATGCCGCCTAGTGAGTGGCGAAGGTTTGGCCTGTTGAGGCGATTTTCACCTCCGGCCGAGTTACCAGGTGGTTATTTTAGTGAGATTGAGATGATCCGACAGGACGCTGAGATTTGGTAGCGACAAGTTCGTCCTGATGGACTACCGGGAGCGTCTCCAGCCGTGAGTTGCTTGTTGACATAGTTTCCCGCTTTGAACGAGAGGGACCGAATCCCTGAACGGTAAAGGAGCGAAAACTTTGATAGACTGAGCCTAGAGTCTGTTCTTGTTTGGTTGGGGTTCTAGGCACGGTCTATCGGAAATTTTGGATCTTTGCCGCGTCAATCGGTTCTTCTCGCCTATGAGTGGGGTGTTGCTGTGAGTTGAGTCGTTGAGGGTTCTCCGACATAGCTGTGAGAGTGCTAGGGCAATTGCATTGATGTATGGGCTAGAGATAGGACCTTTAGCTTGTGCTCGTAAGGTTCAGATACCTGATCACGTGTTGCACATAGATGGGAGTTATTGGTCCTGCCCAGTGCAGTTGGGGCCCTGGTTTTTGCCTGTTGATCTTTTGGCCCTTCCTCAGCTCCGGGTTTTCGAGGTAGTGTTGGGTATAGGGCTGTGAAGATCTGAGGCCTTGATGCTTGAGATACCACACCGTTTATACACGGTGGTGATGCCACGCCGTTGATACACGGTGGTGATGCCACGCCGTTAATACACGGTGGTGATGCCACGCCGTTGATACACGGCAGTGATGCCACACCGTTGATACACGGTGGTGATGCCACGCCGTTGGCGCACGGCAGTGAGGCCACGCCGTTGGTACACGGCAGTAATGCCACGCCGTGGGTGCACGGCAGTGATGCCACGTTGTAGGTACACAACGGTGAGAGTCTTTTGGATGTTCGGACTTTTGACCACGAGTTGGGCATCAGCTTTATGATCGCCTTGTGAGCCAGTTTTCAGTCCCGTTCACCGACGGTTTGGTCCCCGTCAGGGTGTTCTTTATGAGTTGAGGGATCGACTTCGACCCGTGGGTCCGTTGGGGTTATGATAGCATGTTGAGCGACCAACTGTGGCACGAGATTGTGTCTCTTGAGGATCCCTTTTGAGGGTAGCCTGCAGTTGAGTAGTCCACTCGGGTGGTTTTGGATCGGGAAGTGACCGAGTGAAGACCCCAACTTATTGGATTTCCCTTCCTTATTGGGCGAGTCTGCGGGTATGCTTCGGGTCGTCTTGTTGAGGGTGGCACCATGTTGTGGTTTGGTGCGTATTACACTTGGGTTATTTCAGTTTTCCCCCAGCCTTTTAATGGAGCCATTGGTTTTTCACGTCTCAGCTCAGTAGTGATGTGTTTTTCCTCGCCCGTGATTTACTTGCCCCGTTGAGATCTGTGATTATTGGAGTACGAGGGACGCCCGTTGCAATTTCTGGCTCGAGAGATGAGAGAATTGCACATCGGGTAATACCGTACTTATTGTTGTTGTTGCGGAGTAATCACGAGGAGCGAGTGGGGGAGCTGGAGGCGTATTGTCAGATACCTAGCCGTGGTATTCTTGACTCCTGATGGGCTTGATCTAGTTTCGAGGACGAAACTTTCTTTTAGTGGGGGAGGATGTGAGGTCCCGGAATCCCCCGCGTAGGGTTGCTGGTTGTTGGGCAGCTTTCGGTCGCCGTTGGGGGTGTTGGTGCGCGTGTTGGGGGCCCAGAAATGGATTTGTGATGCAATTTGGGAATTGCTTGCATCACTGGAGGCCTGCGTGGGTTGCGCGCAATTTGGACACAAGTGGTGGACTTCGGGCTTAAATTGAGACCCCGTGGGAAGTTGGAGGACCCGTCGGGTGTTCAGAAGTGATTTCGCGCGATTCAGACGTCAAAATTAGACTCCGGGTGAAGTCCGGATAAATGTTTACCTCTCCGGTCGCCTTCGGGAATTTTTTAGAGTTGGAATTTGGCAAATCGGACTTTAAAAATGGACCCGGCGCGAAAATCGGATCGAGTGGGCATTCGGCAAATTTTCGGGTGGGAATTGGAGAAATGGACATCGTTTTTGGATTCAGCGCGCGAAATCGCTAAGGATGGACTATTTACTTGTTGGTTTTGGAGCCCTGTTGACGTGCGCGTTTTTCGAGGCATCGCGGCACGTCTTTCGAGGTGGCGTGTGGATCCCGAAGCAGCTTTTGGCGGCACGGATCCCGAGGGCGCGGCAGGCGTACGGTCGCGACAGGGGGCACGCAGGCGCGCAGCGCGGAATGCGCAGGGGCCGCCACGTGGCGGCCCCCCGTTGGCGCCCGCGCGGGCGCGGGGGCACGCGCGCCCGTGTAACGGGCGCGTGTCCCGCGCCTGCGCGTGGTGCGTGTGCAACGCGCCCGTGTGGCGGGCGCGTTGCCGCACGCCACGTGGCGCCCGGGCGCGTGCGTGAACCCGGCGCACGCGCCCGGCTGTGGACCGTCGGTTTGGGGCTCCCTGGTTGGCCCGTGCCGTGGACCGGGGCCGTGGACCGGCCCCGTGGACCACCTCTTCCCTCTCCCTCCTTTTCTTCTTCTTCTTCCTCCCCGCAAGCGTTTTTTCTTGCCCTCTTTCGTTTTCTCCTTCAACCGAGAGTGAGGGAGAGTGAGGGAGGAGGTTGTGGGAGATGGCGTTTCGCGTCGCGGGCCTCGTGGAGCGCGCGAGGCTTCCGATGGGGGTGTTGCGGCGACGGCGGCGCAGTCGGGTAGGTCCCGTGTGTTGGTTTTACTGTATTTTTGTACAGTTTTGGGGCGATCTTTTAGACTGTAACTGACCCTCTTGCTCCTTTCTGTGTTTGGCACCGTGCACCGTTTTGCGTGCGGATCCTGGCACCGTGCACCGTTTTGCGTGCGGACTCCGGCACCGTGCACCGTTCTGCGTGCGGACTCCGTTTTGCGTGCGGATCCTGGCACCGTGCACCGTTTTGCGTGCGGACTCCGGCACCGTGCACCGTTTTGCGTGCGGACTCCGTTTTGCGTGCGGATCCTGGCACCGTGCACCGTTTTGCGTGCGGACTCCGGCACCGTGCATCATTTTGCGTGCGGACTCCGTTTGGCGTGCGGATTCCGGCACCGTGCTCCGTTTTGCGTGCGGACTCCGGCAGCGGACATCGTTTTGCGTGCAGATCTCGTGGAGGCCAATTGCAAGTGTCTACGAGCAATTGGTGGCAAATCGAGGTGGGTGGCCTTATCTCCAAGTTTTTATGGAATGTACATTAATTCTATTGATGTAGGACTATGCATGATAGTTTATTTCCTTGTGTGGCATGCTAGATTGTTGGAATGGCTATCCCTTATTTATCTGTTAAAGTAGTTATCTTGGAACTTGACCTAGCACCCCCGTCATATGTTGTATGTGTAACCAGACTAGTAGAAAACCCTCACTTGGGCTAGGGTTATTTATGCTTAGACATCCACACTGTACCTTCATCCCTGGACTTAGTGTTTTCTCGCCCGGGTAGTGGGCCGAGAGGTCGGGACTTGCTTTTAGTGTGGGATGCTTTTACACTCTTGCCTGGGAGCAGAGTGGAGTCTGGTAGTTGTACTGGGTTGCTTATCTGTGCCGGGAGCCGTTTGGGTAAACGGTAGTCCCGGGAGGTCTTGTTTCCCTGTTGTGCCGTCGTGGAGGGAGCCGTTGCGCAGACGGCAGTCCCGGGCCGTCGAGTATCTTCCGGTCCGTCTTGTTGGGAACCGTTGGGGTTGACGGTGGTCCCAGGTCGTTGAGTGTTATCCGACCTGTTTTGTTACCCTGAGTTGTGGGTCGTTCCTGGCTGTGGAGTATCTCCAGCCAGTGAGCCTTGTGCTGCGAGTCGTTGGAGAGGCTAGTGTCTCGTGTTTCGAGTTAGCCGAGCAGCTGAGTCGTCGAGAGTGCTCCGACTGTTGTGCGAGGTATTTGGGGATCTTGAGCCCTACCGTTCTGAGAGTGAGCGTGGATTTTGACTAGCCTGCATATGCCAATGTTTGATACTCTATGCCGCGCCGTTCTACTCAGTTGGAGTCGCGTCCTGAGATGCCGCTGTGGATACGATGGTTGGCCTGTTGAGGCAGTTTTCCGCAGTTGAGGCAACGATGGGCCTGTTGAGGCAGTTTTGCGCGAGGGATGAGTTAGTAGGACAGGACGCCCCACGTAAATCCCGTCCTCATGTGGATGTGTGGTAGTGGGCAGGAGCGTTCCTAGTCGACGGGCGCAGGCTTGACTGGACCTTTGAGGTAGTCAGTTCGTTTGGATCGATTGAGCACCTTGGGTGCGAGTGGTCTCTTTTACTTTCATCTGTTCCACTTTTGAGTGTCTAGATAGAGGCATGGTAGCTGTAGAGTAGTTTCCAGCTTTTCTTTCAGATTTCTTTGCCTGTTATCTTTTGCCTCTAGTAGACTTAGTGGGCAGACCGTTGGGCTTGTTGACGGTACCCACTGAGAACTACTGTGGGAAGTAGTTCTCACACCCGTCGTGGTGTCTTTTTCCCCAGGAACTTCTCCTCCTGTTCCTGTTGCTCCAGTTGCTGATCCTTCTGACCGAGGCGAGGGAGTCGCGAGCTAGTTCCCTACCCGTCATTGGAGTGTAGCGGTACCCCTTCAGAGGAGAGCTTCAGTAGATTAGTTTTCTTCTTTTTCCTCTGTTGAGAGACCTTTGTTGTGAGGTATAGAGTTGTACTTTATTTTACAGTTTGAGAGACTGTTGTAGTGAGTATATTCTTGTATCGAGAGTCTGTACACTGATGTATTCATTGGAGATACCTCCCTTTTGAGTTTTGTATCAGAGGACTTTGTATATGATAGTATTTGGGGAGATGGATATTGTATTATTTTCAGTTGTACAGTGTTTGGACTTCAGTTTTAGTAGTCTACTTTCAGCTCTCTGATATCTGTATACTGTAGTTGATTCTTTCTGCAGGTTAGACGCTTCGTCTGTACGGCAGTTTCCGTACAGATGGCGGATCTGTTGGCGAGCCCGGGTGGCAGTTTCCACCCCGGGGCGTGACAGCTAGAGATCGGGTAGACCACCGCAGCAGCCGCAGCATCAACAGTTTCAGCAGCAATAGCAGCCTCAGCAGCAGTACCCTCAGCAACAGCAGTATCGGCATCAGCGACAGGATCGGTGTGTTATTTGTGGGGGGCCACACTCACCGTCATAGTGTGACCAGAGACAGGGACGGTGCTTCTTATGTGGGGAGTTAGGACATTTCCGAGCAGCTTGCCCCCGAGCCATTTTGTCAGTGTTGCCTATTGCTACAGCACCCCCTTGCCTGTTCAGGGAACAGAAGCCCCTCCGGTTTACCGCCAGACAGATTGGGCTACGGCGTCGGGACAGACGGGGCGACGACCCTCAGCACCCAGTGGGCGGGTTTATGCAGCCTTGGTGGAGCACACCCCGGCAGCGGATCGTGTCGTCGCAGGTATGACTTTATTTACAGCTGGTTGAACTCAAGAATTTTTGTACTGCCGCATTTCTGCATATGTTAGTAGAGCATGTGCATCTCTGCATGGATACGGGTTAGAAACATATTCATTTCGACCCATGAGTCAAGCCATATGATCACAGATTGTTTTTGTAGTAGGAATCAAATAATACAAACTTTTAAAATTGAAAAGAAAAGATGATGGAGAACTCACAGAATGGGTAATATTTTCAAGGGAATCCACTATGCAATGAGAATAATCATAACTTGGATATATGCACCACTTGTCACCAGCATGCGGATGTGGAGTAAACTGTCGAATACATTAAGGAACATGTTATGTTCAACTTACATAACCTGTACATAACCTATATATCAGAAAGTTAACAACGTGACTATTTACCTTTATACGATATGCTATCAAATCATACATATTTTTATTCTCGCTCTGCATATCTTGTTTCATCCTAAGCGTTGCCTTCCCTTCGTCGATCAACCCCCTTTTCATATCATCAAACAACTTCAATGATTCTGCAGTTGGCCTATCCCTCCATGGACTATTCATCTGCTTCTCTCTGTATTCCTTTATTTCGTCTGGGGTCTAACAAAGATAGATAAGAAAGGAGAACTTGAAGAATTTCAATTGGGAATAACTGGTATCAAAACACGCAACAAAACCAAATGCACCTTATAGTATCAGATAAAAAACTAAGGGAATCCCTATTACTCAAGAAAACAAACTATAATTAGCTTAGCACAGTATCTACGTGCGATATATGGAGCCTGCTTGGGTAGATAAATAGAACAAACCAAAAACTAGTGAATATACACCCCAGGAGAACACGAACTCGATTATTTCAGAAGAGGACCATTTGATAAATAGAGGAGAAAATTATGCCAACCTTAGATAACAATTACCATCTCGCTCCTTTGCAAGACCAAAATTAATAAACATAGCCTGCATTAAACCCAGATGTAAGAATATTACTTTTCCCAAGTAAACATGGTGCTGAACAAAGCTATGTTAGTATAAGATCATCACTACCCTAGCATGGCCAATATGCAAATATCCATTAGGCTCAGGGGGAAAGCGAGTAAAAACTTTCCCTCCGGTTGCCTTAAGATGCCTCTCTAGTATCTCCTTAGTGTTGTGAGCTCTCCAAATCTTTCCATCACTGAAAAATATCTCTGTGTGGACCTAAGACATTGCAAAAGAAGAATCTTACTATTGAAGGAAAAAAAAAATGATAATACATAATTATACCTGCCGACAAGGAACTGGCAAATAAAGAAATGAAATGCCTGAATAATTAATGAAGAATAGCAGTATAGCACTGATTGCATCGAATAACAATTATACTCCTAAATGATTTATAAATTCACATTTTGCAGGTAAAAAAAGTTTAATATGGTTGTCCGATGTGACAAAAGATTATGTTCAGATTTCCGATGTGACAAAAGATTATGTTCATATTGCAGAGAATTATCTGTGGCAATAATTATTTAACATGTTTCAACATGATACTTTACATTTAAAATAGTAAAAGCATAACAGAGGGAGAAGGGTGGGAAGATCAATCATATTACTATTCTTCAAGTATATAAAGAGAATATGATGTCTCATTCACCAGGACAAAGTGATTCTATTAAAAGGCTAATCAAAAGTCAGTAGTTACAGCCAAGTAAATAACACCTTCAAAGCATATTTAAAGAAGAGAATATAGAATTCTGGGGAAGATAAAAACATAAATCAATAGTGTACTAAGTCAAAATAGAAAACAAAAAGGGAAATTAACTAAGTGTAACCCCTTGTTAGAAGTACCTTGAAGTTTTCCTCTGGTTGTGGAAATATAGAATATGGATTCACTTCCTCTTCAGAAGGTGGAGCGGAAGCAACAACAGCATTCTTTTGATCCTAGAAATAGTTGGTTATGTAATAAAATGGTGAAAAGAACTAACAAACTAATCCATGACAAAAATATCTGCAGATAAGCAACCTCAACTTTTGCGGGCTTTTCCTTCTTCTTTTTTAATGGCTTTTTATCATCAGCTTCTGTCTTTTCACCCAGTATCCTGAAAAGTTTCTCATCAATTACTTCCTGCCAGAGAAGGAAAAAGAAAATATAAAACCCAAAAAATATATAAGAAATTTTTTTGCAGACTATTCCTTTAGAGTGTTTTTTTTTCCTTCTTTGCACCTTCACAATTTTTGCATCAGCCCATGGGTGTCGCTTTCTAACCTGTCCACACAAGTTGCCAACTGGAGTAAAAAAAAAAACAGGTGAGAAATGAGCATCAACATTAGAGAACTGGGCATAATATTAAACAAGAAAGAAAGTTGACCATTGATATGGTAACGCTACTCCAATATTGCATTCATATTCTCCTCTAGGACCGCAGTAACTGTTGATTGAATTTCTTCCATAGAAATATCAACACCTGCAAGCATAACAAATTATCTGCCTACTGAACTTTGAACAACACAAACAAATCCGAAATTTCCAGCTGTACAAGGATTACAACAGAAAAGCATGGCAATTCCAGTTCCAAATATTAATAAGTTTATGGATGTTTTGGTGCCACACATGGAAAATGAAAAAGGCGTGAGAATTTGTAACAAACAAGCACACCTACGTCACAAGCTTCATCAAATTTCTCCACAGAAAAAAATTCTGGACCTACATTAGAAAGAAATGAGAGAGCAGCATCTAACTGCGCTGAGTTCTTAATCTACAAAATACGTGTAAAAATTATATTAAAAAATAATAATAAAAGGTCGGCACTAAAGAGAAATTCGAGCATCTCATGAATTCCTAGTAGTTAAATATCTCAATACAGCTGCAATTTCACCAGAATCCAGTATAATCAGCTGAAAACTTGAGGACTGCTTCAGAATTGCATATATTTGAGTTTCACAAACAAGAATTGTTGGTTGTAAAGTAGCTGCAGAGATGTTACCTTTAAAGAGACTACATATCCAACTAAAAACAGGCAATGGATGAGTGCATTAGCCGGGTGCTTTGTTGCTACCTATAGCAAGAGTCAAAAATGGTAAAATATCAGAAACTACTTAACGAATACACTCCTCTAATAGTTTTCGCTCATGATCGCAATAGAGAGTACCGTGTAAAGAAGGTTACCAATTGCCTTGCTACACCCGTTAATACCAGCCTGCGTAAAATTAAAAGGAAAAAAAAAACTGCTCAAAATGGGGTAAATGAAGGATAGTAAGTTCCCCAAAAATGAAAAATTTTGGAATTTTATAATTTTAAGTAAAGTATATCAATTAGAAGAGGAGAAAGATAATGAAAGCAAAATTCTCCCCGTAAAAGCCGCATCAATACAAGTATAGAAACAGAGCAAAGCAGAGTAGAAACCCTAAATCCACTCCAATCATCGAGAATCTCACAAATAGAAATCACGAATTGGGAGGATTAAGGAAACCACTCGAGAAAGAAATGGAAATGTAAAAACACAGTAGTGGGGATCGATCGGTAGAATACCTCTTTGATAACGGTGGTGAGGTTGGCGGTGACCTTGCTATTGACGAGGGCGTTCTCCGCCGTGCGCTTATCCAACCCTATGGAGAGAAACAGCTCCATCAGATACAGAAAATCAGATGCAGCTCAGCTGCTGCTGCTGCTGCTTGAGCTGCTGCTGAGCACCAAGCAGCAGCTCAGCTGCTTGCTCTTGAGCAAGCAGCTGAGCTGCTGCTTGAGCTGTTGCTGAGGTAGCTGCTGCTGCTGCTGCTTGAGCTGCTGCTAAGCACCAAGCAGCAGCTCAGCTGCTTGCTCTTGAGCAAGCAGCTGAGCTGCTGCTTGAGCTGTTGCTGAGGCAGCTGCTCAAGCAGCAGCAAGCAGCTTGCTGCTGCTTGAGCAACAGCACCAGCAGCACCAAGGAGCAGGTCAGCTGCTGCTGCTTGAGCAAGCAGCTCAAGCAGCTGCTGCTTGAGCAAGCAGCTCAAGCAGCTGCTGCTTGAGCAGTTGCCTCAGCAGCAGCTCAAGCAGATGCCGCAAGCAGCTTGCTGCTGCTGAGGCAGCTGCTTGAGCTGCTGCTGAGGCAGCTGCTTGAGCAGCAGCTCAGCCGCTTGCTGCAAATTCAGCAAATGGGTTAATTGATAGATATCCACATTAACGGAAAAATTATTTAGCATATGCAGTGAGCAAGATAGCACAAAGAAAATTATAAAACCAGAGTTAGAACTATGTAAATTGTAGATGTATGCAGTGAGCAAGATAGCATATAGACAAAATGAAAAGCAGCATATAGAACTAACTTACCTTGCTTATCTTGTTTACATGTTTGACTACTGTGGGTACAATTTCATTATCCCACTTTTTTGCTCTATTTCTTCTCTCATCCATCTTAACCATTATTTTTTGCCGGATAGTGTCGACCTCCCGCACCTGTTCGACGAGCGCGGCGACCTCCCGCACCTGTTCGACGAGCTCGGGATCGACCGGACCAGGTACGACCGGCGCGGGAGAGGGGGATGGGAAGATGAAGAGGAAGAGGAAAAGGAAGGGGAAGGGGAAGAGAGGAAGAGAAAGAGAAGAAGAAAGGGTTAACTCGCAGGAGGGAACGCCATCGCGGGAGGGAGGGCTTCACCTTCTGTCGCTGAGGTCCCGCACATATTAACCCTCTTAGATAAGGTATAATATAGAAAGGGTAAAAAGGTAAATTCACTTTTTAATCTAACTAAGGTTAAGCATTTAACCTATGGTTAACTCAACTTTTCTAACAGAGATGGACGGTAGGGGCATATTTGAATAACGGTGGATTTTTGAAGAGATAAATATGAAAAGGTGAATTTGGTAGGGATATATTTGCTATTCGACATATTTGCAGGGACCTGTATGCAATTAACCCCCTTTTTTATAATAAACAGTAATTTTTTCCTTTAATTTTAGAGTGATTAATGTTTAGATAATAATAAATTATCATTAAATATATAATTAGGCTATTTAAATATTATAAATTATGGTAATATTATATTACATGTTATGTTATATTAAATTAATACCGGATATATCATATTACGTTTTATTTAGACATCAAAATAAGATTTGATTGGAAATCACCGTCTGCCAAATAGTAAAGAACGACATGTTGTCGGCTTTTTTTGAAAATGATCCTCTTAAAATTTATATTTTTGAAAATAGCCCTACAAAATTTGTATTTACAAAAATGACCATATGGGTGCCAACTGTTCGCCACGTGTGCCCGCCACGTGAGCGGGGAGTCTGAGTTGGATCAAGTTGAACACTCGATTTGAAATCACGTGTTTAAACACCCGATTTTAAATCCCGTCTTTAAATAGCGTGTACAGAGAGAGAACTCTGCTGCTCTTGGCGGCGGCGGTGACTGTGGTGACCCAGATCTTCATTGGAGGGTTACAGCTTGATCAGTGGCTTCTGGAGGACTATCTTGTGTTACGGAATTTGAGTTGGCGTAGTTTCGTGAAAGTCTCAAGTCTTGAAGATTGAAGGTGAAGAAAGTTGGATCATTTAACTCAATCTCAAGAAAGAAGAATTCAAAAGGATCAGGTATGTTTAACTAAAGATTTTGTGTGATCCGAATACTTCTTGTAGTGTAGAAACACTTGGAAGAATCTTTCATTGCATAAAAATCAAAAACTGGACTTGGGACATGTTCAGGATCCGGATCAGGTTGTTCGATCCGGATCCCGAAGGTGGTTCGTTCATACACCAGTTCAATCCGGATCGTAGCCTCTTGATCCGGATCCCGAACACTGAGTTTACCATCTTCCTTGAACGATCCGGATCAGGCTTCGCAATCCGGATCCCGAACGTTGATGTTTGGTGAACTGTATGAACGATCCGGATCAAGCACTTCGATCCGGATCCCGAACCTTCGTTTTTCTGGAATTGCCTGACTCGTTACGACGATCCGGATCACAGCTAATCCGATCCGGATCGCCGTCCGTAAAATTTCCAGAAATGTTAGGTTTTTGATTCTTATCTCCTTCCTAGGGTTTCTAACCTATAAATAGACCCTATGATTCTTTTTCTAGGGTTGAATCCAGTAAGCCGATAGCCGTCATTTTCATAGATCATCTTTTACGGCTCTAGATCCACATATAGAGAAGAAAGGAAATCATTAGAGAATACTCTATGTTTCTTCATCTATATTGATTAGTTTGATTCTAGGTTTTCATACTCACATCTTGAGTTGAATCAAACTAATGAATACTTAGATGGTATTTCCGATCTATCTTTGATCTAAGTATTCGGCGGATCATCACCACCCAAAAACAACGATTTACCCCAAAAATCGGCGCGTGGATTCGCGTGTCCTTGTGGATTCAAGGTTCAACCGCTCTCGTGGATTCGGAGCGAGGCACGTTCGTGGATTCGAAGGGTGCTATTGGGTGAAGACCGTGGATTCGGTCGGACGTCGTGGATTCGACGTTGGACGCCGTGGATTCGGCGTTGGGCGCAGATCGTGGATTCGAGAAGCGTCGCGGAGCGAGCGGAGAAGATCCTCTAGGAGCGTATGGAAAAGGTTGAGTCGTAAGTGTGTACGGTAAATCACCTTGTACGTGTTTTAATTCTAGTGGATTTCTGCCGTGTTATCGGTCCCGTGGTTTTTTACTCCGGTGATGGAGTTTTCCACGTAAAAATCTTGCGTACTATTTTTTATTTCCGCATTGGGTTTTTATCGCAACGATTTTTGAGTGTTTATACGTTTACACCTATTCACCCCCCTCTAGGTGTTTTTTCCCCTATTTAGATCCTTATTACATATAACCCAACAAGTGGTATCAGAGCGGGAATAGGGTTGTAAACAATGGTTGAAGGTGGAAACATCAACCGACCCCCGTTCTTCGATGGAACAAATTATGCGTACTGGAAAGTACGGATGAAAGCCTTTTTAATTTCCATCGACGAACGGGTGTGGCAATCAATTGAATTAGGATGGTCTAATCCAACTGAATTTATTGGTGATGTTCGCACCTTAAAACCTAGGTCGAAATGGACCAAGGAAGAGTTAGATTCATCTTCTTACAATGGCAAGGGAATTAATGCTATTTTTAATGCCTTATCTCAAACTGAATTCTCTCGCGTCTCGGCATGTGAGACTGCGAAAGAAATCTGGGATGTTCTTCAGGTTACACATGAGGGAACTAACCTCGTGAAGATTCAGAAACTGCAAATGCTTACGAGCAAGTTTGACTCTATCTTAATGGCAGAAAATGAATCTTTCACGGACTACTATACACGATTGCAAGACATCGTAAACTCATGTGCTAATCTGGGAGAGAAGATTCCAGAATTTAAGATTGTAAGAAAGATCTTAAGAACTCTTCCTGAACGATTTCGCCCAAAGGTTACTGCCATTGAAACTATTAAACACCCGGACGAAATACGTGTAGAAGAATTAGTTGGTTCGTTACAAACTTATGAAATGACATTTACTACTAACAATTCTTCTGGAAAGGCATCCACTTCTAAGTCTTCAGGTTATGCGTTGAAAACAACTAAGGAAGAAGACGCGGATACATCCTCCTCAGACGATGACGAGAACCTTTCTATGGAGGAATTTGAGAAGCAGCTCGCTCTCTTGACAAGGAAGTTTCGCCGCAACTTTCGAAGGGGTAATTCAAGCAAATCTCCATCCTTCGGAAAGTCGAACAAAGGCAAGGGTACTTCAAGTTACAAGTCAAGAAAGCAAGAGAACTTCTCAAAGGATAAGAAAAGTTCAGAGGGACAACTACAATGCTTCAAATGTCGAGGCTACGGCCACATTGCAACGGAGTGTCCTAACAAGTATCCGGCAAAGAAGAAGGCGATGCAAGTCGTCACTTGGGATGACAACTCAACGTCAAATGAGTCGTCTTCGAGTGATGAAGAAAAGAGCTCCACCGCATTCCACGCGTCCGTATCTTCACCCTTCATGTGCTTTATGGCAAGTACATCCGAGTCGTTGTCCAACTCCACTGTTGAAAAGAATGCTACGGACAACGAATCGGATGATTCGGAAGGTGAAGATTTTGCTCTAGCCTACCACAGACTTTTGAGGGATTCAAAGAAAGTGGCTAAGCAAAACAAGAGTTTGAGAGGGAGAGTGCATGATCTCGAAGAAGAAGCAAAAAGAGCGACTTCTCTCTCAAACGCTCTTGAAGTGGAAAGGGAAAACCTGATAAAAGCAAATGTTTCCCTTCGAGAGTCCAATGAGCAACTTGAGAAGGAACATACAAATCTGGTGGATAACGCGAATCACTTCTCAAAGCTCTACAACGAGGCTCGACAGGATAACCTGGGAATGACAAAGACCATTTTCCAACTCAAGAATGACTTACAGCGATTCTCTTCAGGAAGGAGTAAGTTGGATAGACTTCTTGGTCTTGGTCAATCAAATCGGTTCGGCCTCGGATACACTCAAACTGGAAACAGTCCAAGTTCGAGTGAGACAGTTTTTGTGCCTCAGTCGGTATCTCCTCCTCCGACGCCGGAATTCAAGACAAACAACGACAACAAACCTACTTCATCCTCTTTGGGATCGTCAAGATCTAAGGTATGTTTTCGTTGTGGTGTTTCAGGGCACATAAGAAGATATTGCAAGACGGGAGTCGAACGCTCATCTCAAGGATCTCTTGCAACAACTACCAAAAAGGCTCCTCCCCGAAAATCAAAGCAAAACTTTTCAAATGAAAAGAGACTTGGTAGTTCATCGCGCAAGACGATTTCATCAAGGAACAACAATCGCTATAACAAGACGCCTTCACCTAGGCATATAACTTCACGACCATTACCGACGCACTCCAAAAGGGTTTGGGTGCGCAAAGGTGAAATTTTCCCTTGTCTTGTTTCCAATGTTTCCTTGCATGCATATGATAGTTCGTCTTGGTATCTGGATAGCGGGTGTTCCCGTCACATGACCGGTGACAAAAATAGTTTTCAAAATCTTGAGAAAATCTCCGGAGGACACGTTGTTTTCGGAGACGGTCGATCTTCCAAAATTGTTGGAAAAGGGACGGTAGCTATTCCAGATGGCCCGATTTTGAAAAACGTCTTATTTGTTGATGGCCTTAAGACTAACCTCATAAGCATAAGTCAACTTTGCGACAGTGGTTTTTCAGTTAACTTTTCATCTGTTGAATGCGTTGTAACTGATAAGGACCATGTCTTCTTCTTAAAAGGGGTTAGATCTGAAAACAATTGTTATGTTGTTCCTAATAAATTTTCTGAAAATTGTAACTTAGCCGCTTTGAATAATGAAACTCTTTGGCATGAAAGGCTAGGTCACTTAAATTTTAAGGAACTTACTAGAATTTCAAACAAGGACGTGGTCAAGGGGGTTCCAAAACTTTTATTTAAACAAAACGTTGTGTGTGGTGGTTGCCAAAAGGGAAAACAGTCTAGGACTGCACACAAAAACTTGAACCACGTTGGTACAAAACGGCCCTTGGAACTTTTGCACATGGATCTAATGGGGCCGACCCGTCAACCATCTTTGGGAGGTAAATGGTACATTCTTTTATTGGTTGATGACTTCTCTAGGTTTTCTTGGGTAGCATTTTTAAAAGAGAAAGCTGATACGTTTGACTCTTTTCATGAGATTTGCCATCGTATTATGATTGAAAAGAATGAAAAGATCATTCGTGTTAGAAGTGATAGAGGTGGAGAATTCATAAATTCAAAATTCATTGATTTTTGTACTTCGAATGGCATTAAACATGAATTCTCGGCACCCTATACACCTCAGCAGAATGGTGTTGTTGAGCGCAAAAACAGGGTTGTTCAGGAGATGGCGCGTGTGATGCTTCATAGCCGGAATTTACCACTACATTTTTGGGCTGAAGCCGTGAACACCGCTGTCTATGTCATTAATAGAGTTTACTTGCGCCCAGGAACTTTAAATACACCATATGAGCTGTGGTTTAGTAGAAAACCGGATATCAAATACTTTCGTATCTTCGGGAGTCGATGTTACATTTTACGTGACCGTGAAAATCTTGGAAAGTTCGACTCTCGAAGTGATGAAGGGATCTTTTTGGGTTATTCTACGAATAGCAGAGCATATCGAGTATTTAACATTGAATCTAAGACGATCGTAGAATCTATAAATGTTAAAGTAGATGAAGCTTTTCACTTTGGTTCTGGAAAATCTACCCTCGATATCTCTCTAGATGATGATTCTCCTGCTAGTGCATCTTCTTATGATAATACTTCCAATATTAATGATGCATCTAATGGTTCTTCTAGTTTATCTGATGTGCAGGAATCATCTCATGTACCTCCGAGTACTCCGTTTCAACAAACGTTACGAATCTCCAAGGATCATCCGGAATCAAACATCATTGGAGATCCACAAGAAGGAGTTAGAACTCGGAGGCAGTTGGTTTGTGGATTCGCTTGCTACGTATCTTTAATCGAACCAAAGAACATAGATGAAGCTCTTCAGGATGACTACTGGATTAAAGCAATGCAGGAAGAGCTCCATCAATTTGAGCGAAACAAAGTCTGGGAATTAACGAAGCCTCCAAAGCAACATAATGTGATAGGTACCAAATGGATCTTCAAGAACAAGAAAAATGAGGATGGTGCTATCATCAGGAACAAGGCACGATTAGTTGCTCAAGGCTACTCTCAAGTAGAAGGTATAGACTTTGATGAAACTTTCGCCCCTGTAGCTAGACTCGAGTCCATTCGTATACTATTTGCTATTGCTTGTCATTTTAAAATCAAATTATTTCAAATGGACGTTAAGAGCGCATTTCTAAATGGTTTTTTAAATGAGGAAGTTTATGTGGCTCAACCGAAAGGTTTTGTAGATCATAAACAACCTAACCATGTTTTTCGTTTGAAAAAGGCTCTTTACGGTCTGAAACAAGTACCGCGAGCATGGTACGAAAGGTTAACAAAGCACCTTTTGGAGAAGGGCTATACTCGAGGGGGAGCTGATAGGACTCTCTTTGTGAAGCATTATCAAAGCAATTTTATTGTAGCACAAATCTATGTCGATGACATTGTATTTGGCGCAACAAGAGATAATGATGCTTCTAAATTCGCGGAGACCATGGAAAGCGAATTTGAGATGTCCATGATGGGCGAATTGACTTATTTCCTTGGATTGCAAATTAAACAAAATGATGAAGGTATTCACTTGAGTCAATCCAAGTATGCAATGGAGTTGGTCAAAAAGTTTGATCTAGAAAATTGTAAAGATTTTCCGACTCCAATGGGAACTAGCCACAAGGGACTTGGAAGTGAATCACATAGTGAGAATGTAGACGAGAAACTGTATAGAAGTATGATTGGAAGTCTACTTTACCTCACGGCTAGTCGCCCGGATATATCCTTAAGTGTTGGGATTTGCGCGAGATATCAATCAGCACCAAAGGAGGTTCACCTGAAAGCGGTGAAAAGGATCATCCGGTATATCAAAGGATCAATTAATTTCGGAATTTGGTATCCTATGGGAACAAGTCTGGATATTGTTGGATACTCAGATGCCGATTGGGCAGGATCAGTGGATGATCGGAAAAGCACGAGTGGTGCATGCTTCTATCTTGGCCATTGCCTTGTTGCATGGCACAGTAAAAAGCAGAATTGCATAGCACTCTCGACTGCCGAAGCGGAATACATTTCAGCTGGAAGTTGCTCAACTCAACTCATTTGGATGAAAAGCGTATTGAGCGACTTCCGCATTTCAGCATCTTCGGTAACAATTCTTTGTGACAACACAAGTGCAATTAACATTTCTAAAAACCCTGTGTTGCACTCTAGAACAAAACATATTGAACTTAGATATCATTTTCTTAGAGAGCTAGTTGAATCAAATACTCTTCAACTTTCTTATATTTCAACTGAGGATCAATTGGCTAACTTTTTAACAAAACCTTTGGATCAAAAACGTTTTATTCATTTACGAAAAGCAATTGGTATGCTTTCCTTGAAATAAACTTCTTTTTGAAACCTTTGCTTAGGATAGGTTTTGTATTTGTTTTGTTTTGTTCATTATCTATATTTGTACATAGGACATTAATTGAGCATAGATCATAATTGACTTTAATTGCATCTTCTCGCACATTTAGAAATTTATTATGCTTTTGCCATCATAATATTTCACTGTTGCAATGATCATTTATGTTAATTAAATCATCTTCTGAGTGATCAAAGTCAATTTCTCTCTCTCAATGATCTCTTGGTATAGTCATTATCTTATTTGACTGTTTATTCGAGTATGAAATCGAGATCAATATTTGGTTGAATACTTTATATCTTAAATAATTGATAGCCAATTGAGGGGGAGTCATAGAAAAAGTTAAAATGCTCAAAAGATGTGGAAAGAGTTACATCCCAATGAGGAGTGTGAAAACTACCACCACATGGAGGAAAGAGCTACCACCTCGGTCGTCCGAGTATTGTGTGCAGCTACCACATGTATACCAAGCATGGTTGTTCAAATTTTTGATTAAGTAAAAAGCATGTTGAAAGTCTTGACTCCGTCAAATTTCAAGGTTGGTATAAGGTGGGTTTTTAATGAAAGATGCTCAAAGAGCCACTCTCTTCAACAGATTGTCTAGATACATTATCTACTATATTTGGGATTTCAAACATCTATTGATCTTTGTATTTCATTTTCTTTACTGAATTGATGATTTGATAAAGGCATTACTCATAAGATCAAGTTAGATGTGATTGAAGGTGTTCAACTTTAAGGGATTTAATTCTTGTAAATTCTCGTTTCATTTTTGGATATTATTGATAGATTTGGCATAATCTAATTCTTGTTGCACGAAACGATGATTTTTGTTTAAAGTTGATACACATTTGTGCTTACAATCTTTTTCTGGTTTTTCTTGAATTTCTCTGAAATTTCTCTAAAGAAAAAGTTGGAGCCGATCCGGATCGGGCAAGATGATCCGGATCCCGAACGCAGGAATTCTTCTGCGGGCTGACGATCCGGATTGTGTCTGACGATCCGGATCCCGAACGCAGTTTCTCACTGCGGGTAGCCGATCCGGATCGCAAGCACGGGATGATCCGGATCGCGGCTAGGGTTTTATAAAGAACAAAAGGGTTTTGATTTCTTTTACTCCAATCTTTTGTTCCAAAGTTTCCAGAGCCTCTCTCTCTAGATTTCATCCTTCTTGGAAGCTTTCAAACTCAAGTTCTTCAACTCCAAGTAAGTTTTATTGATCAAAATCTCGGTTTTTCACCGTTTTTCTCTTTTCCTCCTCAAACGTGATGAATTTCTTGGATCGACTTTGTTTGTGGATGGTTTTTGATCAAATTTCTTTTGAAATAAGAACTCTGGGTAGATTAGTTTTGATTATATGCTAGGTACTCTCCTGATTAACGGATTTTTAGGCTTCGTTTTCTAAAATTTCGGTTTTAGGGCATATAATAAGGATTTTCGAAAATTATGCAATTGATCTATTTTAAAAGTCCTTTTGCAAAACTAATTTGATTCTTAGTCTCTCTACATGATTATGATTGTTTGGGTACAATTTTTCAAATCTTTGAAAATTAACAATTTTTTCATGTATTCTTGAGTTGTTGCTCACAGGATTTTAATCTTCTTAAAGCACTTGCACCAATGGCACTCGCGTGGATAATCTTCCTTTTGGTAGCAATGATAGGACCTAGTGCGTCTTCTATAAAAAGAGAACAAGATGACTCAAATCAAGAAGAGACAAAGAAAGTTTGTCAAAATGATTCAGAATCAGATGAAGAAGACTGGGAAGAGATTTGTGAACAAGCACAAAAAGCTATTGACAAAGAAGATAGGTTGTATTTGAAGAACAAGAAGCTGATGAAATCTTCCTCAACAACCAAGCAGTACACTAGGCGAAAGATTTCGAGGGAAACTGGAATTCAGATTGATAGACCCCTCACCAGAGCTCGCTCTCTCCCTAGAGAATCTCCATGGACTGAAGGTCAAAATGCACCGTCTGGATCTATACTACATCCTTCAACGTCCTGGAGACACACGGCAAAAGCGAATGTAAGATCCTCAATTCGACAAGAACAGCGAAGATCGTCTGCTGAACAAGACAGTGTATCTACAAATCTCAATCAGATTATCTCTGAGCAACATAAGATGAAAAGAAAGGTCTCCACAATGTCAAAAATGCTTCAAGCGATTTTGAAGAAGTTGGATTGTACCAATCCCACTAGTTCTGATTCAGACTGACTTAACTTTCTTTTTAATCTTTTTGTGCAGGTTTTTCAGTTTTTAGGACTTACTTTTAGTTCTAGTTCTTAAATTTCGGAACATTTTCGTTGAAATTTTTAACTCTCCTTCAATTTTTGGTAATTTTTGACTTTGTTTGTGACAAAAAGGGGGAGAGAGTTTAGAGAACTCGAACAATGATATTGTGAAAATTGTGATCTTGTATACATCAAGGTACAATGATGAACAATGATGACTGCATCAAGGTACAATGATGAACAATGCTGATGAAAATTTTGTCTACATCAAGGTAAGTATCATTTCAACTTCAACTTTGGTTTTTATCTTGTGATTGTTTGCATGTCTCGACTAACTATTCGACTAACTATTTGGGCATGTAATATGACTAACAAGTTGATGATGGACTAACATTTTGTGACATTTGGTTTTTAATTGCATAGAAGATATGTTGGTTTTTGACTATGATTCTTTTACATATCTGAATTCTCAAATGTCATGATGATCAGATAAACTCTATCTCTGTATTAGGTTTTGTATGCTAAATATTCTTGAGGTATCTAACGATCTCTTTTTGTCAAGAATGATTTCTTTGTGCAGAGAGTACAGATGTCTAAGTCTAGAGTCTGTTTTAGGAGTTTATCTCATGTTTTAAATTTTTGGATCTCCATTGTAAATTTTTGTTGTATGGTGATAGCAACAAAAATATCTTTTTGAATTTTCTTGAGTGGATCTGTGTTTTGTCACGAAACCGCCAAAGGGGGAGATTGTTACGGAATTTGAGTTGGCGTAGTTTCGTGAAAGTCTCAAGTCTTGAAGATTGAAGGTGAAGAAAGTTGGATCATTTAACTCAATCTCAAGAGAGAAGAATTCAAAAGGATCAGGTATGTTTAACTAAAGATTTTGTGTGATCCGAATACTTCTTGTAGTGTAGAAACACTTGGAAGAATCTTTCATTGCATAAAAATCAAAAACTGGACTTGGGACATGTTCAGGATCCGGATCAGGTTGTTCGATCCGGATCCCGAAGGTGGTTCGTTCATACACCAGTTCAATCCGGATCGTAGCCTCTTGATCCGGATCCCGAACACTGAGTTTACCATCTTCCTTGAACGATCCGGATCAGGCTTCGCAATCCGGATCCCGAACGTTGATGTTTGGTGAACTGTATGAACGATCCGGATCAAGCACTCGATCCGGATCCCGAACCTTCGTTTTTCTGGAATTGCCTGACTCGTTACGACGATCCGGATCACAGCTAATCCGATCCGGATCGCCGTCCGTAAAATTTCCAGAAATGTTAGGTTTTTGATTCTTATCTCCTTCCTAGGGGTTTCTAACCTATAAATAGACCCTATGATTCTTTTTCTAGGGTTGAATCCAGTAAGCCGATAGCCGTCATTTTCATAGATCATCTTTTACGGCTCTAGATCCACATATAGAGAAGAAAGGAAATCATTAGAGAATACTCTATGTTTCTTCATCTATATTGATTAGTTTGATTCTAGGTTTTCATACTCACATCTTGAGTTGAATCAAACTAATGAATACTTAGATGGTATTTCCGATCTATCTTTGATCTAAGTATTCGGCGGATCATCACCACCCAAAAAACAACGATTTACCCCAAAAATCGGCGCGTGGATTCGCGTGTCCTTGTGGATTCAAGGTTCAACCGCTCTCGTGGATTCGGAGCGAGGCACGTTCGTGGATTCGAAGGGTGCTATTGGGTGAAGACCGTGGATTCGGTCGGACGTCGTGGATTCGACGTTGGACGCCGTGGATTCGGCGTTGGGCGCAGATCGTGGATTCGAGAAGCGTCGCGGAGCGAGCGGAGAAGATCCTCTAGGAGCGTATGGAAAAGGTTGAGTCGTAAGTGTGTACGGTAAATCACCTTGTACGTGTTTTAATTCTAGTGGATTTCTGCCGTGTTATCGGTCCCGTGGTTTTTTACTCTGGTGATGGAGTTTTCCACGTAAAAATCTTGCGTACTATTTTTTATTTCCGCATTGGGTTTTTATCGCAATGATTTTTGAGTGTTTATACGTTTACACCTATTCACCCCCCTCTAGGTGTTTTTTCCCCTATTTAGATCCTTATTACATATAACCCAACATCTTGGGAGATGGAAGTGTTTGGGTGTCTATCGGACTCAAGAAATGGACTCAGTGCGTTGAATGGATCCCGAGTGTATTCGGTTACCCCCGTCGAATTTTAGATGTGGTTTTGTGTAAAACGGAGGCCGTATTTGGATTTATCGCGGAAAAACGATGGAAAACGGCTATTTACATCCCTTTTTCCCGTCGGTGATATGCGTTGGCCAGCATACCCGATATGGCAGGCACAGCAGGCAGTACCAGTTTTTACTGGTGGCTAGATTGGGTTTATTTTGGATAGATACTGCTTTCTAATGCATACTTTCAGTCATTCATTTCGGTATTGCATTTAGAAGCATTCTAGTGGTAGTTTTCCTGTTTCAGCAGTTCATTTACAGCTTTACCACTTTTTCTTTCCTTGCCTCTGGTAGACTTAGTGGGTACGTCGAGTTTTGAGGCTTTACCCACATGGGGAGGCTACTGGTTTACTAGTGGTTCTCACTCCTATTGTTGTTTCCCTCTTTTCTTCCTTCTGTTTTGCAGATTCACTCTGCGGGAGTTGCTGACTTTTCAGTCGGTGTTCGAGGTGAGGGAGTCACGAGCTAGATCCTTACCGCCCGAGGAGTGTAGCTGTACCCCTGGTTGGAGTTTCCTAGTGGTTTCAGCTGGATTTTTATTGTTTACTTTGAGAGGAATCTTTTGTATTTGAGAGACTGATGTACCTATAGTTTTAGTTTAT
>JAQNDB010004630.1:0-23010 GCA_029204045.2 Tillandsia leiboldiana
TTTCAGTTAATGCATTTACTTCTATATCTACTGTATCAGTCATTGACCTACCCACACTGTGACAGTCCGAGCAGGGTGGGAATCGGGACGACAGGTGAGGCAACGGTTAGAGGACCCTAAAGCCCTGTGATGTATTCAACTTTTACTTTTGTGGTTATCTTTTATTGTGTTTTGGTTGTCTAGCTGTGATTACTTGTGCATGGTTTCTTGTGGATGTTGGATTGAGGACTTATTGTAGAATGCTTTTTCATATCTGTGAATGTTTGAGATGCTGAATGCGGCTCATTTTCAAATACAAACATGGTTTCAAAAGCATTTTCAAACCAAGTGTCGTGTGGGCACTGATTTCAAAAACCCTTGGATTTATCCTTTCAAGTATGTTGCCGCTTTAAAAGAGTTTGCGAAAATATTTTGGAAAACCGTGTCGAGTGGACAGCGACTTTCAAACCTAATGGTTTATGGTGTAGTTTCAATTTGAAAATGTGACTGTATGTTAGTATGTGAGGACCTGGATCCCCACGATGTGATTACTGTTGACCAGCAGCTTCTGGGAGGCCTATATGGCGCGTTGGTGGTGTTGTGCACCAATGGACACTAGAGATGGACTCAGAGTGTTTAATGGATCATGAGAGTAGTCAGAGACCCCGTCGAGTGCTTAGAAGTGGTCTTGCACGCAATGGATATGAAAATTGGGCTCAGCGTGAAGTTTGGATAAAAGAACATCTTTCCGGATGCCTTCAGCAATTTTTAGAGTTGGAATTTTGCAAAAGGACATCGGATTGGATTCAGCACGCGAAAACGATGAAATTGGGCTATTTCTTGATTTTTAACGCCACTGGTTACTGTTCACGGGCCGGAGCAGTAACTCCGGCACGGCGGGCAGCGCCGCGACGGCGTAGGGCGACGGCGGGCAGGCGCGGGCAGCGCCAGCGCGCGGGCAGGCGTGCGGGCAGGCGCTGTGGGCGCGCGGCGGTGCGCGGCCCACCGCGCCGTCGTGCACCAGGGCAGGCCACGTGGCATGGCGTGATTAGTTGGCTCTGCAGTCTTGGTCCACGGAATAGATCGTGGGTGTACGGTGACCGTGGGTGACACTTGGAGAGTATCATGTTGCGGTGCTGTGCGCCGGTCCACGGAGCTGGTGCAGATCGCCTCGGGGCGCGTGCGTGCAGAGGCGGCAGGCGGCGGCGCAGGCGCGCACATGGCCGCTGTCGTCCACTCTCCTCCCTCGCTCGGGTGCGCCACGTGTCGGCACTACGGCGGGCCACGTGGCGGCAGGCTAGCGGCGGGTTTTGGTGTAGTTCGTGTTCGGCGGGCCACGTGGCGCGATACTAGCGGGCGGCTTCGGTGTTCGGTGTTTGGCGGGCTACATGGAGGCCCGATAAGAATTCGGGCCCGCACAGTGTTGGCCGGGCCCAACACTGTAGCGGCTCAAAGAAATCGGGCGCCCGGAACTTAGGACATGGCCGTCATTTTCGGATTTGTTTTCTGGGCCTATTTAAGCGACCCGAGCTGCTTCTTCCTCCCCTTTTTCCACCATTTCCGAGCTTCAAACCAACTTGAGGCCTTCAGCAAAGTTGATCCACAACCTGTGCTGCATCCATCTACAGAGTTTGGGAGATTTTTTGTGGCACGCTATCGAGGTTTCC
Source organism: Tillandsia leiboldiana (assembly GCA_029204045.2). NCBI lineage: Eukaryota > Viridiplantae > Streptophyta > Magnoliopsida > Poales > Bromeliaceae > Tillandsia > Tillandsia leiboldiana. The sequence goes on from JAQNDB010004630.1 coordinate 1,647, forward strand.
TTTTTACGGCACGGTGCGACGCTCGTCCATTTGTGTTCCCCTTCATCGCGTTTCGGTGCACGAGCTCCCCCGGCCTACTCCGACCTCTGTTTCAGGCGATTCTTGCACCATTGGATCCGCGACAGACAGAGATACGATCTTGGTATTTTCTACTTCCTCTAGTTTTGCGCTTTTCGAGGGTTTTTCCATGCTTACTGGACCCCTTTTTCTGATGGAATTTCTGGACAGCGACACCTTCCGAATTTTTTTCTCCGCAACCGGGCATCGGTTGGAGACGTGCCTATACACTTTTTTCATCTACTCGACGCGAGAATTATCAACGTATTTTTTTTGGATTTTTGTGAGGCTTGCCCGGTGGTAGATTTTTCTTCCTTTATCTGTGCATGGAAATATAGTTGTATGGTTTGTGTTTGTGAGCGCCCTGTGTTGTGGAATTTGTAACTCGGCCTACGGGGCTCGGAATTTGGCGTGCAGGTACTCGTTTTGAAGGTATCGACGCGAGGAACACAATAGTATTTTTTTTGGAATTTTCTGGGTTCTTGCTGCAGGTGAAAAATCTGCACTTTTGGACTGTTCCAACAGAATTGTACGTACTTGGATATTTTGGAATAAAAATGTAATCTTGAACCTATTGTTGTAACCAGGAAGTTCCGCGACTATTTCTGAACCTGTTGGAACTAGGAAAAATTGGAGATAGTGAATTTTGGGTGTTTTCAGCTGTTTGGAGCCGAGGCTCGCGCAACATATACCGAGGGAGCAGTTTTAGCAGATTTTGGACTGAGAGCGTCTACACTCTTCGCCGACCCCAGGTTTGCCTTGGATTGAGCACTTCAGGTGGGTAAGCTTAATTTGGTAACTGTATAAGGTTTTTATAACATGGTGAACGTAAGTGCACATGTGGGGATATCACCCTTCTATGATTAATACAGGCATATTATTGTACAACCGATATGAGCGAGGTAAGCAAGGAATGACCTACTTGGGAGAGATTGGTATTCCATAGTTGGAATGTTTTAGCATGCTTTACTAATATATGTTTCACCCACTTTGATTGTTTCCGAGGACAAAGCATGCTTGCATGGACATGTAGTTAGGCCACTTTTTTTTGCTACACTATCATGCTAGAACTGACTTAGGAGAAACCATGTTTTTTTTATTTCCCTCTCCAGTTACCTAGGCATAGGGGATATTATGCTCAGGTTAGAGCAGGGGCTGGGATAGTGTAGTCAGTCGTTGGGGATTTGGGACAGGCAGGCTTGAGGGCAGGGTATTTGCGGCGACCGCGGGATTTTGGGCGGTTGACCGGATAGTTGTTATTGCATCAGATCTGGGAGGGATTTGGGCTTCTTGTAGTGGATGGTTACTTTTTCCATTTGATCAGTGTCATGATCCAGTCCTGCTGACTTATTCTACTATGATACTTGTTACTCAGACTTTGAGTCCTTAAGACTCCTATCCCCTATCGGCGTTATGCGTAGGCTGGCATACCCGATTTGGCAGGTACCTTTGAGTCCTTGAGACTCCTATCCCCTATCGGTGTTATGCCTAGGCTGGCATACCCGATTTGGCAGGTACCTTTGAGTACTTGAGACTCCTATCCCCTATCGGTGTTATGCGTTGGCCCGCATACCCGATTTGGCAGGCACAGCAGGCAGTATCAATTTTACTAGGTTGAGGTCATGACAGGCATAGCAGGCCGGGCAGGCATAGTAGGCATATCAGGCAGGCAGCATGGCAGGCATAGTAGGCATATCAGGCAGGCAGGCATGGCAGGCATAGTAGCATAGCAGACAGGCAGGCATGGCAGGCATGGCACCATAGTAGGCATTGTTACGAAATTTGAGTTGGCGCATTTCGTGAATTCGGTTAAGTCTTGAAGATTGAAGATAAAGAAGGTTGGATCATATAACTCAATCTCAAGAAAGAAGAATTCAAAAGGATCAGGTATGTTTAACTAATTATCTTTGGTGATCCGAATACTTCTTATAGTGTAGAAACACTTGGATGAATTTTTAATTGCATAAAAATCAAAAACTGGACATGGGACATGTTCAGGATCCGGATCAGACACTTCGATCCGGATCCCGAAGGTTAGTTCATACGCAAATTCAATCCGGATCGTAGCCTCCTTTGATCCGGATCCCGAACACTGGTTTTTACCGTAATATATGAACGATCCGGATCAGGCATTTCAATCCGGATCCCGAACATTGGTGTTTGGTGAATTGTATGAACGATCCGGATCAGGCACTTCGATCCGGATCCCGAACCTTTGTTTTTCTGGAAACTGTCTGTCTCGCTACTGCAATCCGGATCGCCGTCCTGAAAAATTCCAGAAAAGGTTAGTTTTTGATTCTTATCCTCTTCCAATGGTTTCTAACCTATAAATAGACCCTTTAATTCATCTTTTAGGGTACGACGAAAATGGAAAAAATACGACCGAAATAGAAAAATCCACATATAGAGAAGAAAGGAAATACTAGATTTAATTCTATGTTTCTTCATCTATATTATTAATTTGATTCTAGGTTTTCCAAACTCAGATTTTGAGTAGAATCAAATTAATGAATACTTAGATGGTATTTCCGATCTATTTCTAATCTAAGTATTCGGCGGATCATCACCACCCAAAAACAACGATTTCCCCAAAATCGGCGCGTGGACTCGCGTGGCCTTGTGGATTCAAGGTGCTACCGCTCTCGTGGATTCGGAGCGAGGTACGTTCGTGGATTCGAGACGTGCTACTGGGTGAAGACCGTGGATTCGGTCGGACGTCGTGGATTCGACGTTGGACGCCGTGGATTCGGCGTTGGACGCAGATCGTGGATTCGAGAAGCGTTGCGGAGCGAGCGGAGAAGATCAACTAGGAGCGTATGGAAAAGGTTGAGTCGTCTGTGAGTACGGTATATCACCTTGTACGTGTTATAATTCTAGTGGATTTCACCGTGTTATCGGTCCCGTGGTTTTTTACTCCGGTTTGGAGTTTTCCACGTAAAAATCTCTGCGTGTTATTTATTTTTCCGCATTGGGTTTTATATCGCAAAGATTTTTGAGTGTTTATTGTTTACACCTATTCACCCCCCTCTAGGTGTTTTTTCCCCTATTTAGATCCAATTATACATAACCCAACAAGTGGTATCAGAGCGGGAATAGGGTTGTAAACAATGGTTGAAGGTGGAAACATCAACAGACCTCCGTTCTTCGATGGAACAAATTATGCGTACTGGAAAGTACGGATGAAAGCCTTTTTAATTTCCATCGACGAACGGGTGTGGCAATCAATTGAATTAGGATGGTCTAATCCAACTGAAATTATTGCTGATGTTCGCACCATCAAACCTAGGTCGAAATGGACCAAGGAAGAGATAGATTTTTCTTCTTACAATGGCAAAGGGATTAATGCTCTATTTAATGCTTTGTCTCAAACTGAGTTCTCTCGCGTCTCGGCATGTGAGACTGCGAAAGAAATCTGGGATGTTCTTCAAGTTACACATGAGGGAACTAACCTTGTGAAGATTCAGAAACTGCAAATGCTTACGAGCAAGTTTGACTCTATTTTCATGGCAGAAAATGAATCGTTCACAGACTATTACACACGATTGCAAGACATCGTAAACTCATGTGCTAACTTGGGAGAGAAGATTCCAGAATTTAAAGTTGTAAGAAAAATATTAAGAACTCTTCCTGAAAGATTTCGATCCAAGGTTACGGCCATTGAAACTATTAAACACCCGGACGAAATCCGTGTAGAAGAATTAGTTGGTTCATTACAAACATATGAAATGACATTTCCTACTAACTATTCTTCTGGAAAAGCATCCTCTTCTAAGTCTTCAGGTTTAGCATTGAAAACAACAAAAGAAGAAGACGCGGATTCATCCTCCTCAGACGATGACGAAACCTATCTATGGAGGACTTTGAGAAGCAGCTTGCTCTCTTGACAAGAAGATTTCGCCGAAACTTTCGAAGGGGTAACTCAAGCAAAACTCCATCCTTCGTAAAGTCGAAGAAAGGCAAAGGTTCTTCAAGTTTCAAACCAAGAAAGCAAGAGGGTTTTTCTAAGGATAAGAAAAGCTCAGAAGGACAAGTCCAATGCTTCAAGTGCCGAGGGTACGGCCATATCTCAACGGAGTGTCCCAATAAGAATCCGTCAAGAGAGAAAGCGATGCAAGCCGTCACTTGGGATGACACCTCATCGTCAAATGAGTCATCGTCAAGTGATGAAGAAGATAACGCAACGGCGTTCCACGCGTCCACATCTTCACCCTTCATGTGCTTAATGGCTAGTACATCCGAGTCATTGTCCAACTCCACTGTTGAAAAATTGCAACGGACGATGAATCGGATAATTCGAAGGTGAAGACTTTGCTCTTGCCTACCATAAGCTTTTGAGGGATTCAAAGAAACTGGCAAAGCAAAACAAGAGTTTGAGAGGGAGATTGCAGGATCTCGAAGAAGAAGCAAAAAGGGCATCTTCTCTCTCAAACGCTCTTGAAGTGGAAAGGGATAATCTGATTAAAATAAATGTTTCCCTTCAAGAGTCCAATGAGCAATTCGAGAAGAATTATGTAGATATGGTGAACAAAGCGAATTACTTCTTGAAGCTCAACGGCGAGGCTCGACAGGAAAAATTGGAAATGACAGAGACCATTCTCCAACTCAAGGATGACTTACAGCGATTTTCATCAGGAAGGAGTAAGTTGGATAAGCTTCTTGGTCTTGGTCAATCAAACAAATTCGGCCTCGGATACAATCGAACTGAAGACAATTTTAGTTCGGTTGGGACAGTCTTTGTGCCCCAGTCGGTATCTCCTCCTCCGACACCGGAATTGACGACAAACAACGACAACAAACCTACTTCCCCCTCTTCGGATCGTCAAGCACCAAGGTATGTTTTCGTTGTGGTATTGCAGGGCACATAAGGAGAAATTGCAAGATGGGAGCCAAACGCTCAACTCAAGCACTTCTTGCAACGACTACCAAAAGGGTGATTCCTCGGAAATCAAATGCAAATTATTCGAAGGAAAAGCCTCGGTAGTTCATCAAACAAGACGACGACGTCAAGGAAAAGCGATGGATCAAACAAGACGCTTTCACCAAAGGTATCAACTTCACAATCATTTCCGACGTACACCAAAACTCGAAAGGTTTGGGTACGCAAAGGTGAAATCTTCCCTTGTCTTGTTACAAATATTTCCTTGCATGCATATGATAATTCGTCTTGGTATCTGGATAGCGGTTGTTCCCGTCACATGACCGGTGACAAAAACTGCTTTCAAAATTTTGAGAAAATCTCCGGAGGACTTGTAGTTTTCGGAGACGGTCAGTCTTCCAAAATTGTTGGAAAAGGAACAGTAGCTATTCCAGATGGCCCGATTCTGAAAAATGTGTTATTTGTTGATGGCCTTAAGACTAACCTCATAAGTATCAGTCAACTTTGTGACAATGGTTTTTCAGTTAATTTTTCATCTGTTGAATGCATTGTAACTGATAAGGACCATGTTTTCTTTTTAAAGGGGGTTAGATCTGAAAACAATTGTTATGTTGTTCCCAATAAAATTTCTGAAAATTGTAACTTAGCCTCTTTGAATAATGAAACACTTTGGCATGAAAGGCTAGGTCACATAAATTTTAAGGAACTTGCTAGAATTTCAAACAAAGACGTGGTCAAGGGGGTTCCAAAACTTTCACTTAAACAAAACATTGTGTGTGGTGGTTGTCAAAAGGGAAAACAATCCAGGACTGCACACAAGAACTTGAACCACGTTGGTACTAAACGGCCCTTAGAATTATTGCATATGGATCTTATGGGGCCGACACGTCAACCATCCTTGGGAGGTAAATGGTATATTTTTTATTGGTTGATGATTTCTCTAGATACTCATGGGTAGCATTTTTAAAAGAGAAAGCTGATACTTTTGATTCTTTTCACGAGATTTGCCTTCGTATTATGATTGAAAAGAATGAAAAGATCATTCGTGTTAGAAGTGATAGAGGTGGAGAATTCATAAATTCTAAATTCATTGATTTTTGCACTTCCAATGGCATTAAACATGAATTCTCAGCACCCTATACACCTCAACAGAATGGTGTAGTCGAGCGCAAAAACAGGGTTGTACAAGAGATGGCACGTGTTATGCTTCATAGCCGGAATTTACCGTTATATTTTTGGGCTGAAGCTGTGAACACTGCAATCTATGTTATTAATCGAGTTTATTTGCGCCCGGAACTTTAAATACACCATATGAACTATGGTTTTGTAGAAAACCAAACATCAAATATTTTCGTATCTTTGGGAGTCGGTGTTACATTTTACGTGACCGCGAAAATCTTGGAAAATTTGACTCTCGAAGTGACGAAGGGATTTTCTTGGGTTATTCTACAAATAGTAGAGCATATCGGGTATTTAACTTGGAATCTAAAACGATTGTAGAATCTATAAATGTTAAAGTAGATGAAGCTTTCCACTTTGCATCTGATAAATCTACCCCTGATATCTCTCTTGATGATGATACTCCTGTAAATGCATCTTCTCATGATAATACTTCCAATATTAATGATGCATCTAATGGTTCTTCAAGTTTATCTGATGTGCAGGAATCATCTCATGTACCTCCGAGTACTCCATTACCTCAAACGTTACGCATCTCCAAGGATCATCCTGAATCAAACATTATTGGAGACCCACAAGAAGGAGTCAGAACTCGGAGACAGTTGGTTTGTGGATTCGCTTGTTACGTTTCCATGATCGAACCAAAGAACGTCGATGAAGCTCTTCAGGATGACTACTGGATTGAAGCAATGCAGGAAGAGCTCCATCAGTTTGAACGAAACAAAGTCTGGGAATTAACGACGCCTCCGAAGCAACACAATGTGATCGGTACTAAATGGATTTTCAAGAACAAGAAAAATGAGGATGGTACCATCATCAGGAACAAAGCACGTTTAGTTGCTCAAGGCTACTCTCAAATAGAAGGTATAGACTTTGATGAAACGTTCGCCCCTGTAGCTAGACTCGAGTCCATTCGTATCTTATTCGCTATTGCTTGTCACTTTAAAATAAAACTCTTTCAAATGGACGTTAAGAGCGCGTTTTTAAATGGGTTTTTAAATGAGGAAGTTTATGTGGCTCAACCGAAAGGTTTTGTAGACTGTAAACTACCTAACCATGTTTTTCGTTTGAAAAAGGCTCTTTACGGTTTAAAACAAGCACCGCGAGCGTGGTACGAAAGGTTGACAAAGCACCTTTTGGAGAAGGGCTATACTCGAGGGGGAGCAGATCGGACTCTCTTTGTGAAGCATTATCAGGATAACTTCATTGTTGCACAAATCTATGTCGATGACATTGTATTTGGAGCAACAAAGGATAATGATGCTTCTAAATTCGCAGAAACCATGGAAAGCGAATTTGAGATGTCTATGATGGGCGAACTGACATACTTTCTTGGATTGCAAGTGAAACAAAATGGTGAAGGCATCCATCTGTGTCAATCCAAGTATGCAAAGGAGTTGGTAAAGAAATTCGGATTAGAAGATTCTAAAGATTTTCCTACTCCTATGGGAACTAGCAATAAGGGATTAGGAAGTGAATCTCTTAGTGATAGTGTAGACGAGAAACTCTATCGAAGTATGATTGGAAGTCTACTCTACCTCACAGCTAGTCGCCCGGACATATCCTTTAGTGTTGGGATCTGCGCGAGATATCAGTCAGCACCAAAGGAGGATCACCTGAAAGCGGTGAAACGGATCATCCGGTACGTCAAAGGAACTGTAAACTTCGGAATTTGGTATCCTATGGGAACAAGTCTTGACATTATAGGATATTCAGATGCCGATTGGGCAGGATCAGTGGATGATCGGAAAAGTACGAGTGGTGCATGTTTTTATCTTGGCCATTGCCTTGTTGCATGGCATAGTAAAAAGCAAAACTGCATTGCACTCTCGACTGCCGAAGCGGAATATATCTCAGCGGGTAGTTGTTCAACTCAACTCATTTGGATGAAAAGCGTGTTGAGCGACTTCCGGATTTCAGCAACTTCGGTAACTGTTTTATGTGACAACACTAGTGCTATAAACATTTCAAAAAACCCTGTGTTGCACTCAAGAACAAAACACATTGAACTTAGATATCATTTTCTTAGAGAGCTAGTTGAATCAAATATTCTTCAAATTTCCTACATTTCAACTGAAGATCAATTAGCTGACTTTTTAACAAAACCTTTGGATCAAAAACGTTTTATTCATTTGCGTAAAGCAATTGGAATGCTTTCCTTGAAATAACCTCTTTTTGAAACTCTTGTTTAGGTTAGGTTTTGTTTTTGTGTTTTTGTTCATTATCTATGCTTAGACATAGAACATTAATTGAGCATTAGTTTTATTGACTTTAACTGCATCCTTTTATATTTTTAGAAATTTATTATGCTTTGGATATCATAATAATTCATTTGATGCAATGATCATTTATGTGAATTAAATCATCTTTGTTTTGATCAAAGTCAATTTCTCTCTCGATGATCTCTTGGTATAGTTTTTATCTTATTTGACTATTTAGTCGAGTATGAAATCGAGATCAATATTTGGTTGAATACTTTATATCTTAAATAATTGATAGCCAATTGAGGGGGAGTCAAAGAAAAAGTGTTATGCTCAAAAGATGTGGAAAGAGTTACATCCCAATGAGGAGTGTGAAAACTACCACCACATGGAGGAAAGAGCTACCACCTCGGTCGTCCGAGTACTGTGTGCAGCTACCACATGTATACCAAGCAAGGTTTTTCAAGTTTGATTAAATAAAATGCATGTTGAAATACTTGACTCTGTCAAAATTTCAAGGTTGGTATAAGGTGGGAATTTTAATGAAAGATGCTCAAAGAGCCACTCTCTTCAATAAATTGACTAGATATATTATCTAACTTATCTGGGATTTCAGACATCTATTGATCTTGGTATTTCATTTTCTTTACCGAATTGATGATTTGATAAAGGCATTACTCATAAGATCAAGTTAGATGTAATTGAAGTTGTTCAACTTTAAGGGATTTAATTTTTATAAATTTTCGTTTCATTATTTGGATATTTTTGATAGATTTGGCATAATCTATTTCTTGTTGTATGAAACGATGATTTTCATTTAAAGTTGATACACAAAAGTGCTTACATACTTTTTCTGGATTTTCTGAATTTTTCTGAATTTTTCTGAAGAAAAAGTTGGAGCCGATCCGGATTGGACAAGCCGATCCGGATCCCGAACGCAGGTATTCTCTGCGGGTAGCCGATCCGGATCGGATTCACGAACTGATCCGGATCGCGGCTAGGGTTTTATATAGAACAAAAGGGTTTGATTTCTTTTTACTTCAATCTTTTGTTCCAAAGTCTCCAGAGCTTCTCTCTCTAGAATTCATCCGTCTTGGAAGCTTTCAAACTCAAGTTCTTCGATTCTAAGTAAGTTTTATTGATCAAAATCTCGGTTTTTCACAGTTTTCATATTCTTCCTCAAAACGTGATGAAATTTCTGTATCTTTTCGTTTGTGGATGGTTTTGATCAAATTTCTTTTGAAATAAGAACTCTGGGTAGATTAGTTTTGATTATATGCTAGGTATTCTAATGATAAACGGATTTTTGGCCTTCGATTTCAAAAATTTCGGTTTTAGGGCATATAATGGGAATTTTCGAAAATCATGCGATTGATCTATTTTTAAAATTCTTTTTGCTCTCTACACGATAATGATTGTTTGGGTACAATTTTTCAAATTTTTTAACACGTGTTCCCACAGGACCTTATTTCTCACAAGGTAGCAATGGTGATCACCTGGATCATCTTTCTTCTGGCTGCTATGGTTCATACAAGAGATACTATCAAGCCCAAGAAAGCTAAGAAGGCGAAGAAAACAAAGGATGATTCCGATACGGACTCTGAGACGGAATCCATTGATTGGGATGAGCTTCAAGTTGAAGCAACTACTCCCACTGCTTCGAAAGGGAAAACCCCTGCAGAGACATCAAAGGAAAGGCTCCGCCCACTGCTGCTGAAAAAGGAAAAGCTCCAATGGAAGAAACTCCTGTGAAAACAAAAAGAAAAAGTGTTGCCCGCAAGAGAGGGAGTGCTCGAGGAATTTCCATTGAGGAGCCAGTTGCTAGCCAGCCTCCTCCACAAGACTTTATCAGCTCTGCAAGGATCAAGGATTTTGAGAACAGGGAATGCATTGGCGAAAGACATGTCAATGTCAAAGCCTTGAAGGAACGATCTCCACTATTTGGGACTCTGTATGACCAGACAGGTCTTGCTCCCATTTGCAATTTCTCCGAGACCACTGGGTATTGTCTTCACTCAGTAAGGATGTTTTATCAAAATGCTTGCTATCTAGTTGATCAGGAGAGCGGACGTCGAGAATTTCAAACATTGGTTAAGAATGTTAAGATTAAAGTAACCCCTCAACTGATTGGAGAGGTGTTAGGGATGGAGGCCAGAGCTGATGGACCTCATTATCTGAAAAGTCAAAACTTCTCCACCAACTCCTGGAGAGTGGTAGTTATGGAATCTGTCTTCCAGATACTCCGTCGGCAGGAAACTCCGTCTTTTCAAAAGAGCTTCGACCAGAGTATCGCTACTTGAACTTCATTGTTTGTTATAACGTCCTTCCAAATATGAATACAAAGGTTCTTCGGTGGGATAGGATGTTATTCCTTTATCTTCTTGGAAACCCCACAGCGGCAATGGGAGCAAACTTAAACATTCCTTACGTCATTTGGTCAAGGATGGCACGCTATGTGGAACATGCTCATCCCTCAGAGAGACTTCCCTATCCAATGATCATTATGCGCATTTTTCGAAGATTTAAAGTTGACACAAGTGTGAGTTCCTACATGCACAGTCTAGGAACGATCAATGAAACAACTATTGTAAAGTCTCTCTCAACAAAACAAGATGAGCCCCCATCACCTCCTCACCGACGAAGAGCACAACAACAAGCAGCAACCTCTGCACCAGCAGCACCACCTCCAGTCCTACCAGCACATGCAGCACAACAAGCACCTCCATCAACATCCGATGATGATGCATCGGTTACCTCTATTTATAAAGAACAGCAACGGCTCTCCAACGAGCAAGAACGCATATCGAATGAACTTATTGAAGTAAAGGAAGAAATAAAAGAGGTCAAAAAGAAGCAGTCATCCATGAACAAACGATTAAAGAAAATCTTCCAAAATTCGGCTGCATCAGTTCAGATGAATCTGAGTAATCCTTATCCTTCTAATTCCTTCTTATGCAGGTATTAATTTTTGTTCTCAAACTTTTAGTTCTCGAACTTTTTAACTCTCCCTATTATTCTTGTAATCTTGGCTAACTTTGTGACAAAAAGGGGGAGAGAATATTAGAACAGTTGAACAATGAAACTATGATCGATTGTCCAGTTGTGAACCATGAAGGTAAGTATAACTTCAACTTTTGGTTTTCTTTTGTGATTGCATGCATGCCTTGACTAATTATTCGATTAACTATTTGGGCATGTAATATAACTAACAAGTTGATGCTGACTAACAATGTTGTGACATTTGGATTTTGAATGCATAGAAGATATGTTGGTTTTTAACTATGATCCAATTACATATCTGAATGTATAAATGTCATGGTAAGTATAAATGAGTATAAACTTCATCTCTGTGTGCGGTTTTTGAATGACATAAAATTCTTGAGGTATCTAACGATCTCTTTTGTCAAGAATGATTTCTTTTGCAGAGAGTACAGATGTCTAAGTCTAGAGTCTGTTTTAGGAGTTTAACTCATGTATCTATCTTTATTTGGATCTCATTGTAAATTTTTGTTGTATGGTGATATCAACAAAAATATCTTTTTAAATTTTCTTGAGTGGATTTGTGTTTTGTCACGAAATCGCCAAAGGGGGAGATTGTTACGGAATTTGAGTTGGCGCATTTCGTGAATTCGGTTAAGTCTTGAAGATTGAAGATAAAGAAGGTTGGATCATATAACTCAATCTCAAGAAAGAAGAATTCAAAAGGATCAGGTATGTTTAACTAATTATCTTTGGTGATCCGAATACTTCTTATAGTGTAGAAACACTTGGATGAATTTTTAATTGCATAAAAATCAAAAACTGGACATGGGACATGTTCAGGATCCGGATCAGACACTTCGATCCGGATCCCGAAGGGTGTTAGTTCATACGCAAATTCAATCCGGATCGTAGCCTCCTTTGATCCGGATCCCGAACACTGGTTTTTACCGTAATATATGAACGATCCGGATCAGGCATTTCAATCCGGATCCCGAACATTGGTGTTTGGTGAATTGTATGAACGATCCGGATCAGGCACTTCGATCCGGATCCCGAACTTTTGTTTTTCTGGAAAATGTCTGTCTCGCTACTGCAATCCGGATCGCCGAAATTCGATCCGGATCGCCGTCCTGAAAAATTCCAGAAAAGGTTAGTTTTTGATTCTTATCCTCTTCCAATGGTTTCTAACCTATAAATAGACCCTTTAATTCATCTTTTAGGGTACGACGAAAATGGGATAAAATACGACCGAAATAGAAAAATCCACAGATAGAGAAGAAAAGAAATACTAGATTTAATTCTATGTTTCTTCATCTATTTTATTAATTTGATTCTAGGTTTTCCAAACTCAGATTTTGAGTAGAATCAAATTAATGAACTTAGATGGTATTTCCGATCTATTTCTAATCTAAGTATTCGGCGGATCATCACCACCCAAAAACAACGATTTCCCCAAAATCGGCGCGTGGACTCGCGTGGCCTTGTGGATTCAAGGTGCTACCGCTCTCGTGGATTCGGAGCGAGGTACGTTCGTGGATTCGAGACGTGCTACTGGGTGAAGACCGTGGATTCGGTCGGACGTCGTGGATTCGACGTTGGACGCCGTGGATTCGGCGTTGCGGAGCGAGCGGAGAAGATCAACTAGGAGCGTATGGAAAAAGGTTGAGTCGTCTGTGAGTACGGTATATCACCTTTGTACGTGTTATAATTCTAGTGGATTTCACCGTGTTATCGGTCCCGTGGTTTTTTACTCCGGTTTGGAGTTTTCCACGTAAAAATCTCTGCGTGTTATTTATTTTTCCGCATTGGGTTTTATATCGCAAAGATTTTTGAGTGTTTATTGTTTACACCTATTCACCCCCCTCTAGGTGTTTTTTCCCCTATTTAGATCCAATTATACATAACCCAACAGGCATAGCAGGCAGGCAGGCATGGCAGCCATAGTAGGCATAGCAGGCAGGCATAGCAGGCATGGCAGGCATAGTAGGCATAGCAGGCAGGCATAGCAGGCATTGCAGGCATAGTAGGCATAGCAGGCAGGCATAGCAGGCATGGCAGGCATAGCAGGCATGGCAGGCATAGTAGGCATAGCAGGCAGGCATAGTAGGCATAGCGGGAATGGCAGGCATAGTAGGCATAGCAGGCAGGCAGGCATAGCAGGCACAGCAGGCAGTATCAGTTTTACTAGTGGCACTAGGTTGAGGTCAAGACAGGCATAGCAGGCGTAGCAGGCAGGGCAGGCATAGTAGGCATATCAGGCAGGCAGGCATGGCAGGTATAGTAGGCATAGCAGGCAGGCAGGCATGGCAGGCATGGCAGGCATAGTAGGCATAGCAGGAAGGCAGGCATGGCAGGCATAGTAGGAATAGCAGGCAGGCAGGCATAGCAGGCATGGCAGGCATAGTAGGCATAGCAGGCAGGCAGGCATAGCAGGCATGGCAGGCATAGTAGGCATAGCAGGCAGGCATAGCAGGCATGGCAGGCATAGTAGGCATAGCAGGCAGGCATAGTAGGCATAGCAGGCAGGCATAGCAGGCATGGCAGGCATAGTAGGCATAGCAGGCAGGCAGGCATAGCGGGCATGGCAGGCATAGTAGGCATAGCAGGCAGGCAGGCATAGCAGGATAGCAGGCATGGCAGGCATGGCTGGCATAGCAGGCAGGCATAGCAGGCATGGCAGGCATAGCAGGCATAGCAGGTATAGTATGTAGTGCCAGTGATTACTGGTCTATCGATTGGGTTGATTGTGCATTTTATGTGCTAGTGGTTGCCTACCATTCCTTGGTTCTCCCATCTTGGGCTTTTAGATAGAGGCATGTTAGCTGTTGAGAGTCTCCAGCTTCCTTATTTCAGTATTTACGGCTTTGGTTAGTTTTTGTCTCTTGAGGACTTGGTGGGCAGACCGTCGGGCCTGACGGTGGTACCCACTGAGAACTCCCTTTTTGGTGTAGTTCTAACACCAATTGGGGGTTTTTTCCCCCTCTCTTTCTTTCCTCTCCTTTGTTTTGCAGAGTCTTAGCAGGCATTGCTATTTCTGCGGTCGTTGATCGAGGCGAGGGAGTCGCGAGCTAGATCCCTACCCATGATTGGAGAGTAGCGGTACCCCCTTCAGAGGAGATCTTCTGTAGCTTAGTTGTTTTATTTTTCTCTTTTGAGGGACAGATGTATTATGTATCGAGAGACTGTACAGTGATGTATATATTAGAGATACCTCCCGTTGGGTTTAGAGCTTGTATATGTGGATATTGTATTATTATTTTGGGAGACAGACTTATTGTATTATTTCCAGTTGTACAGTGATTGATTTTAGTTATACAGCAGACCTTTTATTTATAGCTCTGATATTTTGTTTAGCTGTAGTACTTGACTTGCAGGTAGGACGCTTCGCCTATGCAGGTTGGCATAGGTGGCGGATCTGTTGGCGAGCCCGGGGCGTAGTTTCGACCCCGGGGCGTGACAGATTAGAGTGGTATCAGAGCTTATGGATAGGTCGGTTGGGACTTGGAAACCCTAGGCTTATGTTTGACCCTTGGATGACTTCGTGGGAGTCGTGACTTTTAGCGAGAGTCCTGATTGAGTTTTATACCACTCCCAAGGGACGGGAGGAGTGATTGGCATGTTTATTCTCCTAAGTAATTATGTTGGCTGCAGACAACATAATGCTGTGGAACGGGTAACATGCTTTAGACTTTCGCTGGATTGGGTCGAGTGGCTTTTGTGTGCTGTTTGTGGTTCCGTCGTGGTGAGCGGTGTCTCCCCGACGCTGGGTTTTGACCCGTGGGCATCTTGTCATAGTGATTGAGCTCGAGCGGTTGGTTTTGGGCCGGATACCTAGATTGAGGTCAGAGAACTCCGGACCCAGATGACAGGATTGTCTGAGGCATATCAGTGGCAGAGTGAGCAGCTGGTCTGGGTGACACAGTTGTCGGAGCACTGAGTAACCCCCCCGTGCCAATGTTAGTGTCGAGGCAACCGAGGTAGGGTGGATAGTTGACAGCAGAGGAGCTGTGGGACATGATCGATCTATTGAGCCAGATTTGGCAGATAAACCACCCGACTCATAAGATTGAGTTGGAGCCATTAGAGGCAGAGTCGTGGTTGTTGGTGATAGAGTGATCAATTGAGAGCCTCCCTGTGTTAGAGAGTTTATGCAGTTGTTGGACTGCGTGCTCCAGGTTTCGAGTGGCGAGACGCATAGGATGTGTGAGACTGGGAGTGGATTGCGCCAGGATACCTTTCAGTTTATTCAGTCCCTCCGTTATAGGTTTAGGACGCCTCGTTGGAGTAGGTGTTGTGTTTGGAGCGTAGTGTTGCAGTTCCTTTGGATAGGGATCTGCCGCCAGAGGCGAGTTCTGGATTTTGGCACTTGGCGCCGGGTGATGGAGGACAGATCGGCCGGCAGGGGCATTCCGATTTCTTTTTCCTGGATAACGAGTTCCCGAGATATCAGAGGTCGGGTGGACCTCGATGGCAGCATCAGTATTTATATCAGAGTGGCGCAGCGGTAACATGGATTTGTTATCTGCGGAGGACCTTGTTCGTCACCTCAGTAGGAACAAAGATAGAGGTCGTGCTCCCTATGTGGATAGTTCTGATTTTCTTTATTGATTGAGCGACAACCCTTTGCATCGTACGGATGAATCTGTGCCGCCCGGTTGGAGGGCGCCACGGTAGTGGATTAAGTTGTCGCAGGTGTGATTTCATCACAGCAGTCGGAGTTTGAGCATGTTGTTTTCCTGCATGGACTAGAGGCAGATTTGTTACCATGTGCACTGGAGGTACAGGTTTCTGTTGTTGTTGTACATGTGGAGGAGGCTTTTGGATTATGTCCAGTGCAGCTGAGGCTGCGAGTTACCGACAGATTTATTGGTAATTGTGGCAGCTCGGTATTTGGACCATGTGCTTGAGATTGATTGGCACAATGCCACAGAATGTTTGACTGTGGCGAGAGAGGACTTGGACCTTCGGCAAAGCGGACAAGATGAGGCTTGCTTGTTGAGATTATTAGAGCACGCAGGTTATAGCGACAGTATGAGAGGTGCTTACGGCGGCACCGGGACTCAAGGATATCTCGGTTGCCCACGAGATCCCGGGTGTGATTCCACCTGAGCTGTTGTCGATGCGCCGGTTAGGGAGATAGAGATTGCGTTTGACGTGGTTCGAGGGACCGCGTCACCCTCGACAGCACCTCATTGGATATCGCCTGTGGAGCTGAGAGAGCTGATGGCACAGTCGCAGGATCTGATGGATCAAGGTGTCTGCTTGACCTAGTACCACGTCTTGGATAGACGATGATGAGGGTTCGTTATGACTTGCGCACAAGCAGGTTCAGGTATTATCAAGGACCTTTTGTTGGAGTTCTACTCCGGCAATTATAGTATGGTGCGAGTACCTACTTGGAATCAGACAGCCGAGGATTTTGCCTTGATGGCATTCAGGATTCGGTAAGGGCATTATGAGCTCATTGTGAGGCCAAATGGAATGACTAATGCCCTGTGACTTCAAGATTTGAGGAATTGTGTGTCCTAGTTGTACTTGGATGGATTGGGAGTGGTGTTCCTCGAGGATATTTTGATTTACTCCTAGAGCGACTTGGAGCACTTGTGGATGAAGCTGTATGCCAAGTTATTGAGATACAAGTTCTAGCTCCAAGTGCATGCCTTCTTGGGTCGCTTTGTGTTAGCCGTAGGGGCGGCAGTGGAAATCCGGCAATATGGATACTAATTGGGAATTGGCCGAGATCAATATTTATGGTCAAGGTAAGGAGCTTCTTGGACTGGGCAGTGCTAGGAGAGCTTGGCAAGCGGATGATGAGATTGATACCGTGCCAATACTAGCATTTCCAGTGTTGGGGGAAAGATCTGCGAGTTTTAGTGATACCTCCCATAGTGACTGTGGAAATACCGTTGGGTTATTAGTGAGCATTCTGGATTACCCCGACAGGGCCACTGTGATGGCAGATACCTGGAACAGAAGAGCTGGCTAGGGTTGAGCTGGATGATTCCACAGCTGGCGCGGTGTGGACTGTTGCGGCAAACACGGCTTGTGGTTGTGTCCCTGAGGGTTCCTTTCATGGGAGACCGTGGCTGAGTAGTTCACTCGGGTAGTTTGGATCGGGAGGTAACTGAGTGAAGACCCATCTTATTGGATTCTTTCCTTATTGGATGAGAGTGTGGGTATACTTCGGGTGACCCTGATTGAGTTGACAGGAAGTGGTTTGGTGCGTGTTGCACTAGAGGTTATTCCAGCTTCCCCGGCTTTTTTAATTGGAGCCCCTCTGGTATTTCACGTCTCAAGCTCAGGAGTGTTGTGTTTTTGGATCCCTCGCCCGTGATGACTTGCCTTTTTGAGTCTATGATCGTTTGGAGTACGAGGGACGCCCGTTGCGAATTCTGGCTCGTGAGATGGGGGAATTGCCGATCGGGCTATGCCGTTCTGGATTTGCTGTTGTTGTTGTTGAGGAGTAATCACGGGGAGTGAATGGTGTTTGGGGAGCTGGAGGCGTATTGAGGGATACCTACGGTGGCATTTGTACTCCAGGTGGATATGAGCTAGTTTCGAGGATGAAACTTTCTTTAGTGGGGGAGGATGTGAGGACCTGGATCCCACGATGTGATCACTGGTTGACCAGCAGCTTCTGGAGGCCTATATGGCGCGTCGGTGGGTTTGTGCACCAATTGGACACTAGAGATGGACTCAGAGTGTTTAATGGATCATGAGAGTAGTCAGATGACCCGTCGAGTGCTTAGAAGTGGTCTTGCGCGCAATGGATATAAAATTGGGCTCAGCGCGAAGTTTGGACAAAAGAACATCTTTCCGGATGCCTTCGGCAATTTTTAGAGTTGGAATTTGGCACAAACGGACATCGGATTTGGATTCAGCGCGCGAAAATGATGAAATTGGGCTATTTACTGATTTTTACGCCACTGGTTACTGTTCACGCCGGAACAGTAACTCCGGCACGGCGGGGAACGCGGCGACGGCGGAGGGCGGCGGCGCGACGGCGGGCAGGCACGGGAGTGATGGCGGCAGGCGCGGGCAGCGGGCAGGCGCGCGGGCGGCGCGTGGGCGCGCCGGTCCACCGCGCCGTCGTGCACCGAAGGCAGGCCACGTGGCATGGCGGGATTGGTTGGCTCTGCAGTCTTGTCCACGGAATAGATCGTGGGGTACGTGTGGACCAGTGGGTGACAGTGGCAGAGTATCATTGGTGGTGATGTGCCCGGGTCCACGGAGCCGGTGCAGATCGCCTCGGGGCGCGTGCGTGCAGAGGCGGCAGGCGGCGGCGCAGGCGCGCACATGGCCGCTGTCGGCCATGTGCTGCGCTCGGGCGCGCCACGTGTCGGCACTACGGCGGGCCACGTGGCGGCAGGCTAGCGGCGGGTTTTGGTGTAGTGTGTTCGGCAGGCCACGTGGCGCGATACTAGCGGGCGGCTTCGGTGTTCGGTGTTTGACGGGTTACGTGGAGGCCCGATAAGAATCGGACCCGCACGGTGTTGGTCCGGGCCCAACACTGTAGCGGCCGAAAGAAATCGGGCGCCCGGAACTTAGGACATGGCCGTCATTTTCGGATTTGTTTTCTGGGCCTATTTAAGCGACCCGAGCTGCTTCTTCTCCCCTTTTTCCACCATTTTCGAGCTTCAAACCAACTTGAGGCCTTCAGCAAATTTGATGCACACCCTGTGCTGCATCCATCTGCAGAGTTTGGAGATTTTTAGTGGCACGCTTATCGAGGTTTCCATTTTTACGGCGCGGTACGACGCTCGTCCATTTGTGTTCCGCTTCGTCGCGTTTCGGTGCACGAGCTCCCCCGGCCTACTCCGACCTCAGTTTCAGGCGATTCTTACGCCGTTGGATCCGCGACAGACAGAGCTACGATCTTGGTATTTTCTACTTCCTCTGGTTTCGTGCTTTTTAGAGGAGTTTTTCCATGCTTACTGGGACCCCTTTTTCTGATGGAATTTCTGGACAGCGACACCTTGCCGGAATTTATCTCGCAACCGGGCATCGGTTAGAGAGTGCCTATACACTTTTTTATCAACTCGACGCGCTCGGATTATCACCGTATTTTTATTGGATTTTTCAGGCTTGCCCAGCGGTGGATTTTCTTCCTTATCAGTGCATGGAAATACAGATGTATGGTTGTGTGTTTGTGAGCGCCCTGTGTTGTGGAATTTGTAACTCGGCCTACGGGGCTCGGAATTTGGTGTGCAGGTACTCGTTTCGAAGATAACGACGCGAGGAACGCGATAGTATTTTTGTTGGATTTTTCTGGGTTTTTACTGTAGGTGAAAAATCCGCATCTTTGGGACTGTTTCCAACAGAACTGTACGTACTTGGATATTTTGGAATAAAAATGTAATCTTGAACCTTATTGTTGTACCCAGGAAGGTTCGCGACTGTTTCTGAACAGTTGGAACTGGGGAAAAATTGGAGATAGTGAATTTGGGTGTTTTCAGCTGTTTGGAGCCAAGGCTCGCGCAACATATACCGAGGGAGCAGTTTTAGCAGATTGGACTGAGAGCGTCTACATCTTCGCCGACTCCAGGTTTGCCTTGGATTGAGCACTTCAGGTGGGTAAGCTTAATTTGGTAACTGTATAAGGTTTTATAACATGGTGAACGTAAGTGCACATGTGGGGATATCACCCCTCTATGATTTATAACAGGCATATTATTGTACAACCGATATGAGCGAGGTAAGCAAGGAATGACCTACTTGGGAGAGATTGGTATACCATAGTAGGAATATTTTAGCATGCTTTACTAATATATGTTCACCCACTTTTATTGTTTCCGAGGACAAAGCATGCTTGCATGGACATGTAGTTAGGCCACCTTTTTCTGCTACACTATCATGCTGGAACTGACATAGGAGAACCATGTTTTTTTTATCCCTCTTAGTTATCTAGGCATAGGGGATATTATGCTCAGGTTAGAGCAGGGGCGGGATAGTGTAGTCAGCCGTTGGGGATTTGGGACAGGCAGGCTTGAGGGCAGGGTATTTGCGGCGACCGCAGATTTTGGGCGGTTGACCGGATAGTTGTTATTGCATCAGATCCGGGAGAGGATTTGGCCTTCTTGTATGGATGGTTACTTTTTCCATTTGATCAGTGTCATGATCCAGTCCTGCTGACTTATTCTACTATGACTCGTTACTCAGACTTTGAGTCCTTGAGACTCCTATCCCCTATCGGCGTTATGGTAGGCTGGCATACCCGATTTGGCAGCCACTTTGAGTCCTTGAGACTCCTATCCCCTATCGGTGTTATGCGTAGGCTGGCATACCGATTTGGCAGGTACCTTGAGTCCTTGAGACTCCTATCCCCCTCGGTGTTTGCGTTGGCCCGCATACCCGATTTGGCAGGCACGAGCGGCAGCATCAGTTTTACTAGTGGCACTAGGTTGAGGTCATGACAGGCATAGCAGGCGTAGCAGGCAGGGCAGGCATAGTAGGAATATCCGGCAGGCAGGCATGGCAGGCATAGTAGCATATCAGGCAGGCAGGCATGGCAGGCATAGTAGGCATAGCAGGCAGGCAGGCATGGGGCATAGTAGGCATAGCAATCAGGCAGGCATGGCAGGCATAGTAGGCATAGCAGGCAGGCAGGCATAGCAGGCATGGCAGGCATAGTAGGCATAGCAGGCAGGCAGGCATAGCAGGCATGGCAGGCATAGTAGGCATAGGCAGGCAGGCAGGCATAGCAGGCAGCAGGCATAGCAGCATGGCAGGCATAGTCAGGCATATAGGCAGGCATAGCAGGCATGGCAGGCATAGTAGGCATAGCGGGCATGGCAGGCATAGTAGGCATAGCAGGCAGGCATAGCAGGCATGGCGGCATAGTAGGCAGGCAGGCATAGCGGGCATGGCAGGCATAGTAGGCAGGCAGGCATAGCGGCCATGGCAGGCATAGTAGGCTACGCAGGAGGCAGGCATGAAGGCACATCAGGCCGTATCGTTTACTAGTGGCAACTAGGTTGAGGTCATGACAGGCATAGCAGGCATAGCAGGCAGGGTGGGTAGGATAGTAGGCATATCAGGCACAGCAGGCATGGCAGGCATAGTAGGCATA